>WYDI02038544.1:0-21417 GCA_009867235.2 Psittacus erithacus | reverse complement strand
AGGGGCTTGGAGCAAGCTGCTCCAGTGGAAGGTGTCCCTGCCCGTGGCAGGGGTTGGAGCTGAATGAGCTTTAAGGTCTCCTCAACACAAACCACTCTGTGAGACTGTGAAAAACTCCACAGCATCCATGCAGGACACAGACAAGCTTCAAATACAATTTATTATGTCAGTTCCACATGGGGACCAAACAGTGAACCCAAAAACTGAGTTGAAAAGCTCGAGCTGAGCCACCTACCGTGGAGAACAACCTGAGCCCTGGGAATCTGCAGCATTTCTTTTTTTTTTCTGTAGAAATTCTGCTCGAGCTCTGTGTTTTCGTCTGCGTTTGTTATACTTGGCCATTACTGTTTAAAAAGACACGTTTACAATGAATGTACTGAAGCTTTCACGGGGGACAGATCTACCACCAAAGAGGCAAGAACATCAGCCACATTTCAGCAAATCCACTCAGGATTTATTCACAGTTGTCTCGCTAGAAGCATCATATACAGCTGATGGTAAATATATCCGTAAGTTCCTATGATCCACAAGGATGTATGTGTACACGAGAAGGGGGTGAACAATGTAAAGTCCCATTTTCTACGGCTTTTTGTTGACAGTTTTGCTTTACCCCGAGGTGACAAACACTGCGTTTTGCGGAAATAGCGCTTTTGGAGAACGCTGGCAAAAACCGTGAAGAATCCGCACACGGGGGCCCGGGAGGTGTCCGACCCGTTACCTGACCAGCCGGCCCTGCTCCTGCGCGGGGCCCGCGCCAAGAAGCGGCCGGTTCCTCACACGCCGAGCCCGGGCTGTATCAGGGGCGCCCGGGGCCGCCATATCGTTACCCCCCCACTCTGCGCGCGCCCCCTCAGACCCGCCACCGCTCACCTCCCGCTCGGCGCCGCCGATTCAAACCGCAACCCGCGCAGCCCCCAGCCAATGGGAGCGCCGCTCTCTGCCGCCCCGTCCCCCGCGGTCCGTGCTAGCCGCTCACTGATTGGCCGCCGGACCGACGGGAGCCCGGGCTCGACGGGAGCGGCGAATGGCCAATCGCTGGGAAATCTGACCCATTATTGGGTAAAGGCTTGGAGTTCCGCCAATCAGCTGCGGGACACCGCTCGGCTGGGAAAGGCCAACGGGGCCGCAAGGCGGGAGAACCCCGGTTACCTCCTCCGGTTCCCTCCACGGATCCGTAGTGCCCCGCCTCGCCAGAGACGGGCCGCGGCTAATCGACCGCTCTACTTTCCGCCAATTGCGGCGCTGCGCTCCCCACTCCAGCCACCCGCTGCTACATTTTATTCTGGACCAATAATGACTCGCGGCGCTCCCCCACCTAGCCAATCAGTAGCTGAAGTTTTTCTACCAACCAATGAGCTCCCCCGTACCTCGGAGAGGGTTTACATTCCTTCCGACCCAATGGCGAGAGCGTTCTGTCAGCGGCTAGCCAATGACAGACGAGCGGCGAGTGACAGCTGCCCAATGAGGGCTGTCGGCTCTCCCATCCAGAGGAGCGGGGGGTGGGGATCTCCCCGCCGCCGCCTGAGGAATGTCAACTATTCAACATGGAGACGGCGGTTACCAAGCTCGAGACCCTGGTGAGTCCGGGCGGCGGCCGGGCTGAGGGGCGGCCGGGCCGGGGGCCGGCTGGGCGGCGGCAGGAGCGCCTCGGAAGGCACCGGGCTGCTGCCTGATGGAGGGGGGAAAGCGGAGCGCGGGCGCGGCTGGAGGCACGAGCGCAGTGCGGCCGCCCTCCGCTCTGCCTCCAGCCGCGCCCGCGCCCCATCCGGGCCCTGAGCGGAACCCGCGCCGCCCTCAACGGGACGCCCGCCGCCCGCCGCTCGGGTCAGGCAAGTTCGGCCGGGCCGGTCCATTCTGCTCACCACCCCCCCCCCCCCGGCCCTCCCCGAGCGGGGCGGGGCTTGATTGTGCCGCTCCATTCACCCCCTCGGAGCGGGGGCAGGGCCTGGCCATTTCCCGCTCACCTGGAGGGGGGCGGGTTCCGCGCAGTCCCGGGCGCGTTTACTGCTCGCCATGGCGGGCGCGGCCGGTCTGGTCCCGTTTGCTTCATTTCCCCGTCGCGGCGGGGTGGGGGGGGCGTTGTGGAGCAGAGCGCTGCCGGACTAATCCATTTTGTCCCGGGGGGGGTGAGGGTGGAGCTCTCACCTGGGCTGGACCATTTTCCCTGAGGGGGTGTCGGGGCTGTTTCATTCGCGCCCCCCCCCGGGGGGGGGGAAGCGGGGCGGTGGGATGGCTTGCCGCTGGGATAGCTGTCCGCTGGGATAGCTGTCTGCTGAGGGTGACGGTGTCTCGGGCTCCAGTTCAACCTCCGCTCGGGAAGACGGGGCAGGTAGAGCAGGGCACCTCCGGCTGGCGGCAGGAGCGGGGCCAGGGAGCCTCCCCCATAGCCACGCCGAGGATGGGCGCTGCGGCACCCTGAGGCATGTGGGGAGTGGGCTGTGGACGGTGCTGAGGAGGGGGCGGCTCTTCCCGCAGCCGCTCCCGCGGTTCTGCGCGGCGGTTAGCTCCGTTTCGGCGCCCTGGGAGCCAGCCCTTGGGGGCAAGACTGAGCTGCCTTATGTGATAACCGCCTTTCTGCCTGTGCCACTCATGGAAAAGCGAAATAATAATAACAAAAAAACCCACGCAAACTCTGCTATGCTTTCACATGTTGGGAGGCACTGGAAAACTGCCCCTTTAAACAGCCAAGCTCCTTGTGGCCTCCTCCAAATCTTGATCTTCGTTTCTCCTTCCGTATAATGTAATTAGTTTACACTCTTGTTTTAGTTAAAATGCCTCAGGAATGTTTTATGCATCCAGTCCTTAGTTGATAATGTATTTTCTATTCCTAAATCCTTACATAAATTAAAATGCTGGTACTGACATAGTTCTCCAAACTATGGTGCTCCTTTCGGTTTTGCTTGGAAACTTACAAAAGTTTTCTTTTTGTCATTTATAGTAGCAGCAGTGTTAGGTGGTTGATAAGTTTCATTAATTGACAGACTTAACTAATTGATAAACTACAAGTGACCTCATGGAGAAAAAAAGTGCATTGTTCAATACGGAGACAAATAGCACAACAGAGATTTTTGTGGGGTTTTTTTTCTTTTATCCTCTGGCAATCTTGGTTTCAAGTTCTCATTAAGAAATAGGTAAAAATGAGGTTAACAGATTCCTAATTGTTACCTGTACACAGTAACATTACCAATGCAGAATATTCAAGAGAAAATAATGAGGGGAATGCTGGGAGAACACAGAGGGGAATATTGTATATCCACATTATCCCTTAACCTGATGGGCACTAGACCTTAATACGCAAAGCTGTTGTGCAGCTCAGTGCTCTGTGTTTAAACATATTTAGTTTGTTGTCACTTCTGCAGCACAGTGTGACTGTTAAAGCTCAATTGGGAGGCAGGGAAGGGGTTGGTGTCTGGAAAGAAGCCATTGGCTGAAAGTTTTCTAAACATGAGCTAGTTCTGCTTTTGTCACTCACAGAGTGACCTGCATGTCACTGCAACATTAAGACACAATGATCTTGAAGGTCTTTTCCAACCTAAATGATTATGTGATTCTGTTTCTGTTAAGAAATAAAAAGTAACGATTGAATAAACACCAAAATATCTGCATTATTTGAAAGAGCAGAGAATTCAAGCTGTCCTGCCTAATTCTCAGTTTTACTGCACCTTAAAAACAAGGGGGTGTGTCTTGTCTTGCCTTTTCTTTGAAGAAGCCATACTTCTGAGGAGGTGGGGGTTGTTTTCTTCCTCTTTGGCTACTCAACTGCAGTCATCACACTGAGTACTTAGAATGGTAATAATAGACAGTATTTTAATCCAGTGACACACTATATTCCTGTCAGAGCTCTGAAGTTATTCTAATTTCAAATTCAAAACCTCAGCCTTGCCCATAGTGTAAACTTGATCTCCTCATATCTTTTATTAGTATTATTTATTTAAAAGCCCAGTTTAGCAAGAATAATTTAAAAATCTATTTAGAGATACCTAGGTTAGATGTTGGTATTTATTTATTTAACATTATAGTTTATTTATGTGTGTTATTGAAAGTCTTACTTTCAAGCAGTTCTTATTTGAGGTCATGTAAAATAGTCAGGGAGGTATTTGGGCCCACTTAAAGTTAGCAGGGGCTTTTATATATAGTAGTGGAAGAAGACTGTAGTGGGACATTGTCTTAATGATCTACTTTATGAGTAGACCAATATGATTACTGCATAGATTACTTCTCTTTGGAAGAGCTATTCTCTTTGGAGAGCTTGTTTGGGTCAATTATCCACACAGATGGCACACAGCAATTTCCAAAAGTGTGGAGACTGTAGCTTGGTCTTTCACCCTGTTCTAACTACCCCAGATCTTTGGGTAATCCATTTGAAGAACAAATTGATTTTGATTTCACTCTGTTAGTGTGACATTTTTCTGTTTGATTCCTGTATTAATTCTTCATTCAGATAATGGAAGATGGTGTCCCTGGCTGCCTTCTTCCACTGAAACTGCTGGGTGGCATAAGGCAGTTGTGTCTGCACCTGGTTTAGTTTGGTTAGTTTTCAAAAAAAGTGTGTTCCTAAATACATCTCAAACAATTTCACTTATTAATTTCCTATATACAAACCTCATCCAAAAGTGTAATATTCCCCTTTGTCATTGTTTAACTTAATCAGAATATGTACATTGGCAGCTATGTCTCACATCACAGCTTTGTGTCGCTTGCTTTTCCTTCTGCTTATTGTTTCTTCTTCCTGGATTTCCTGTGAAGTCAGTCCTCTCCACAGAAGTGTGATAAAATAGCACTTCTTATTTCCCTGGAGGTTTTGACATGCATTTCATGGGAAGCTTTGTTTTAGTCTTTGGTTTAGTCTTTTTGTTTAGTTTAGGGATAAACTAATACGTAGGCGCTTAAAGAGAACAATGTATATGAAAACACCAGGTAATCAATGGTTATTTGAGACTGATCCTCAAAGTACATTAACCAGAGTGGAATGAAGCCTGACATCTACAAAGATTCGTTATGCAGAAGATTGTAAAGCTGACTTATTAACACTTTAACTAAGAATACTGGGACTTAGGCACCTGAGACTGTGCTGCACAAATGTTCTTTGAAGGCAGCTGGGATTGGAGACCTTTCCAACAGCTTCAACAGACACAGTCAGGGCTCTCCTGAAAATACAGTACATGGTAGTTACTGCTGACAAATGTATCCTTGTGTACAATCATTCCATTAACCTTTAATGCTCAGGACTTCATACCCTGAGCTGGTGACTTCAAGTATGCACTTCAGCAGTCTGCACTGAGAGAAATTTTGTGGACATCCGTTTAGTAAAATGTGACAACAAATGGATAAACCGTCAGATGAGCTGGGAGTGCTTCATTCAGAGCAATTCAGTTACTTTCTGTCCCTGTGGTTTTGGTATAGTGGATCTACTTTTTTCTTCGAGTGGTGTCTGTCCAGTGCCCTTTTTATGTTGTACTACTAGTGATCATGCACAAAAAGCAGTGCAATGTTAAAAGGGCATTGGCCAGCAATGCTATCTACGTTACTCATCATTATTATTATTCTAGTTAGAAGTCAGAAGCCAGTGTCTGAGACCAGAAGGTGGTTCGCAAAGCAACTATAGAATGGGATTGACAGGTTTTTGGGTTTTTTCTTTTTTTTCTTTTTTTTTTTTTCACTCATTTTCTTCTAGTTATTTGCCAAGGGGAAGCATTAACTGGGCTTTTAATTACAAATACCATCATTCCTGTGTGTGTTTTTCCTTGGAAGTAAGTGCCCTACAAAGAGGAAAGAACACTGTGTAGCATTCCTGTTTCCTATGGTGTGTTCTGGAGAGATGTTACAGGCATGGAGTTGGCTCAAGTTGTTCCTCTATGTGCATCAGCAACCACCCATCACTCTCCACTCCATCCCACTGCTTTTTTGCATTTTGTTGTTAACAGTCTTTGCACCTCGAAACCCTAAGCGTTCTCCAATTTTTTTATGTAAAGTTGCTATTTTGTTAAAAAGAAACACCTTTATTGAGATTTATGAAACACATCCCTACTCTGATGGTGATGTGACATCCATCTGGTAGCCTTGGTGGTAAAGTACATCCACAGTGTTGGGAAATGAGTGTGTGTCTAAGTGCATTTTAAAGTGATTCAACATTTGCAAATGCAAAGAATAAACTCTGGTGTCCAGAAAGTGTTCCCTCTAATGCAGTTTGATAACATCTGTCTGATAGCAGTTTAGAATCTTTGCTTGCTGTGAGGCAAATCTAATAAATAAATACAAGCAGAATTGTAGTTTCCAGTTCAAAGAGCACCAAACTTTGAAATGGAGTTTCGGACAGATCTGTTGGGTGGTTTTCCCCTCCTGTTGGTCAGTGGAATGAAAGAGATTATGAATAATAATAATGCCCTGAAATATGTGAGTTCTTGTGTGTCTTAGTATTTGGTGAACATTAACCTTATCCAATTCTCCCTGATCCACAGAAACCACTATCTGACTCAACCTGTTTTTTCAGGTACATATTTTGAGTCTACTGATGACTTGTGCAGAATTCTTGCTGCTAACGAATGCTCTGACTTTATTGCACTACTGTACTTCACAGCTAGCAGTGCAATAGTATTGTCAAAGCATCTGAAAGCAGAGTCTCACCTCACAGTTTCTGACACTTTTTTCCTAAACCTGTGAGTAAATTACAAATTTACATTTCAAAACCTGCAATTTCTGTGTGATTGTTGTACAGTACTCATCAAAGGAATGGTCCTACCCTACAACATTAAGGTGATGTTTTTGCAGGGGTATGTTCCCTAAAACTGTGTATGGCAATGCTTAATAAGCATGTTTTGAAATTGCTGTTAATAAGTCATGTTTCTTTTAGAATATACTTTCAGGAGAAAGCAGTGATACTGAACTGTGTTAGTGTTTTCATTAAGCACAAATGTTGAAATTACAGCCATGTGATGGATAAGCATTCAGCTTCACATTCCATTTTCAATGCCTTGAATCATAGTAGTAGCAGGATATTAGTGCCTTACTGTCTTTCTGTAAATCTCAACTTACCAATACTGAGCATTTCAGGAACAGAGTCTTATGCATAAATTTGAAGGCCACCCATATTCATTGTCTGCTTTCCCCTAAAATAATTAACTGCTTTTCCAAAGAGTAATCAGATGGAGGAGTTGGAGAAAAGCAAAATATTATCTTTTTAGGGTACTTGCCTCTAGAAATGAAAACCTAAAAATGTTTGCTAGTGGAGAACATAAATGATTGAGTAGTTAGGAAAAAAATCCCTCATGACTCTTTAAAAATACATAGGATAATAAAAAATGGTTTATTTTATGGTTGCATTTTATCATAACTAGGTTTTGGGGCATAGATGGAAAGCAGTTCTGTTGGGCAGTTGGTAAGTTATGGGCATAGCAGGAACAGCTTTCCCTTTTAGTTAGAGGTGCTCAAGGTCTTTACGAGATTTATTTGCCTTTTCTTAAGCTATTATTTGACAGTGTACTGAAGGTGCATATGTTTACGGAAAATCATACATTTTTCACTACATCAGAAAGGGGATTTTACTTGTAAAATACCTTGGATCAAGCACTATTCCTTCAGGCTATCTCAAGTTCCAGATCCTCAAAGGTATTAGTGGCAGTTCCTGAAGGTGGATCCCAAGGCTGATGTTTAAAACATAAACATCCTTTTAGTCTGACTAGAGGCTACATCCAAACACTACTGAAACTTGGCACTTTAGCTGCCTCTACAGCTCTGCCAGTCAGTATTTTGGGATACACTCAATAAATACAGCCCTACTATGATCCTTAAGAGAGTTGTAATGATGACTTCAGGGTTAACCTCAAGATAACTAGTGAAAAGGAAGTGAATTACAACTATTTTTAACTTGCTTTCATCAGTGTCTTTTCTGTGATTGTACAATCACTAAATTGTGATGCTAAAAAATTCGTAAGTTGTTTGTGAATTGGGAAAACTGCCTTTCTTTAAAGCAGAAGTCCTTAAGAAATATTAAAACTGCAGACAAAAATTAATTAAGTAATAATGCTATCAGCAAACTGGTTTACAAGGTGATTAGATAATTCTCTGGTGGCTTGTTTATCCCATGGAAAGAAATGTGAAGCTATCAATTTTATTATCTATTTGTCAACCTAGTTTATTGGGGAATAATAAAGTGTATTATAATCATCTGAGAGAATATATTCCTGATATAATTAATAGTATCTCTGTTGATATGCTTGGATCCTGAACACATATGCATAATCTCTGCTGTCTAAATAACTGAGTGTTGCAGTTTTGCTAACAGAACTTTTAGTGTTTGAAAAGAAAAGAAACTAGCCAAGACAAAGCTCTAAAAAATGATGGAAAATATGTTAATATCTCAGGAGGGGAAAAAAAATCAAACACCTCCTGCAGAAGATCACGTTCTTTTCTATTGATAGAACTTGCCCCTTTGGTATAGTACTTAAAAACTTCATCCTGAGACACTGGGCATTGCAAAGGCATGTAAATTAGGAGGAGATGGAAATGTTTTCATGTGTTTTGGGGAGCTGCAGGAAAAAGGTAGTAACGACAAGGTGCAAAGAGAACAGTTGGGACATTTGGGTTAGAAAGCGGGTAAAATTAATAGAAGAGTGTGTGTGCACATGCAATTTTTACATGTGAGAGTTTTTGTCAAGTCTGAAAGTTTTTTGCTTTATATTTTTTAGGCTAGAAATGTGTCAGTATAATTGGCAGACATTAGCTAATGCAGTGGATTGGAGGAATAGAAACTTACTTGTATAGTGCACAAGCCTTTAAAATGGAGGCATCTGGCTTCTGCTTTTCTGAAATACAGGGAAGGCAAATGTTTGGGAGTTGTCTGCAATTTTTGTTTTTTAACATACTGTGGCTGACCTGAAATATTTTAGTTCCAGAAGGCAGAATCTGACCTGGATTATATTCGACACAGACTGGAGTTTGAAATATTGAAAGGTCTTCCTGATGATCTGCCACCAGAGGTAGTATTTTCAGATTAAATTTATAGATTTTATTGCATTTTGTATGAAGTTGATAATTTTCTTTAATCCTAGAATATATGTGGCTGTTCTTTTATCTAGTTGTTAGGTTCTTGTTGTAAGATATTTCCTGTGTTGTATATCAAGGTAACTGGCTTTATCTGAATTCAGTGCAGAAACCAACAAAACCCCTTTGATTTCTTGGTATCATGAAATTCTCCCCCGTTCAGCTTTGAGAAATGAGTAGTAGAGTTGACACCTAAATTTAAGAGACAGATTCCAGTCTGAGCTAAAACACACCCTTGCTTTGAGATCAAAGATAATCTTCCTTATGAGCAACGACTAAATTCAGACTTGGGGAAGAGATGACAGGAAGAAGAAAACAGTAAGTGGCATCATATAAAGATTTTGTAAGTCCTTGTCTCAGTATATATTGTTACATGTAGTGGAAAATAATCTTTTTAGTTAGAAGCCCCAAATTTATTCCAGACAAAACATTAAAATTCACCAACACAGTGAACTCATCCTCCTGTATTTGTTGTGGAACCACAGAGTTATCCTGTTTTATTAACACTATCATTTCTGCTTATGAAAAATTAAATGTATAGATGAAACATCCTCACAACTACACTTTTCATTGTAAAGGGTCATTTAGGTTATATTTTAGCGGCTCTAATGCCTACTTTTTTAATTTGTATGGGCCACATTAATTTTCTCTTCTTACATAGTTTAAATATACTTTTAATTTCTACATAGGAAAATCCAATTGCTCTCTTGGAAGAAATCTCAGTGGTGAAATCTCGTTTCAAAATGTTATGTATGCAGATGAAAAAAGTTTCCATAGAGCAGAGACAATCCATCAAGCGCATCTGTGCTGCTCTAGTGAACACAATGAAGATAGTTCGGGTGTTAAAGCAACATGCTGGTCTGGAGGTAGTATTTTCATTTTAATCCCTTGTGTCTTCCTCCTGTAAATGAACATGTGTCTTTGTAACCCTTACATAGATGTAAGTAGTTGCACTGGAAACTGTTACATGTGGAGACTCTTAGAAGGCTTTCAGAAAGTAACCTCACCAGAAGAAATGTTTGCAAGACTGGAGTTTTTTTTGGTAAAACACAAGCCATCACTCCGCAGTTAAGCTAGTGGTATGCAGTTTGGAGTTGAAGTAATACCATCATTCTTCAGACTTTTTTTTTATAACACCTTTTGCAGTTAAGGCATTGGCTTATATTGTGGTGGATTTGGCAGTGCTGGGTTAACACTGGGACTTGATGACCTTAAAGGTCTTTTCCAATCAGAATGATTCCATGATAATAGTGTGACACATGTTTGTATAGTTTCACAGCATCTGATGCCTCTGTGCACAGCTGCATCCCAGTTCCATACTGACATATTTTTAAGTAGCCACCTTGAAGAAATTAGAGAAAACAATTTCAAAGGGCAAAAAAGCTTTTAAGTGGCAAATGTATTTTCACTGTCTAAAGTAAGTTAAAGCCAACACATTGTAACAGCTGCAGTGGAATTGCTTCTAGTACAAAGAAAGTTTTTCTCAGTATAATGCCTATTAAAAAAAAACAACAAACAGAACATTTGCGTAAGTGGTCTCCAGGCACTGCTTCATCACAGGTTTGAAGAGGTTGTTAAAGCATTAATTCCGTCCCTTTACAAATAAGGGGATTTAGATCAAAAAAGCTAATTGATAGTCTAGTGGCAAAGACAGAACTGATGTAACTAAAATGTATTCCCAGATCTCAGCTCTCACTAAGATGTTCTAATGACAGTGCCTCAAGATTATGTTTAATCTGTCAAAAGCTCTAGAGAGGTTGCTGGTAAGTTTTATAGATAAAATGTACTCTATAATGATTTAAAAGACAGTAGTTACACCACAGAAAGGAAAAGAGATTTTCTCTGCCTGTGTACCAAGGTTACACTGCCAAGAGTAATTTCATATTTAGACTTTGTTAAAGTGGAAGACTCTTGTCTCTTGAGTTTTATTTAGATGTTTTAGATAAAGATTTTCATGTACTGTGTATATATCCTGAACCAAAGATGGATTAAACTGTTATGGAGAAATCCAAGTCTTTAAGTGAAATACTAGTTCTTATTGAATTATTTTTCTTCTTTCTGTTGAATCATTTATAGTACTGATGTTAAAGGAATACTATGGTTGGATTTTTCTGAAATACTTTACTTGTAGATCTTCTTTCATTTGAAGGAAAGTAGGAGTCTACTGTTAGTTTCCTTAAGGAAAGGGCTACACACACATTGAGTTCTTCTGTAAATATCATCACCCTAGGAACTGAAAGTATCAGAGTTCTCTGTTTGTTTGTTTGTTTTTCCCAGTGCTTACCCCTGTCAGAGGAAGAACAGGCTGCAGCACTGCAGTTAACCTGCCAAACTGTTGAACTGCTAGTGGAAGAGGTAATGAGGCCACAGCGTATCTGTATTCCAGAAACCATTAATTCTGAGTGTAGCTCATCTGAAGTCAGAAGGGTATTGTATTAATAGCTCTCCAATGAATGGACTTCCTTTTTTCTTTTTTTTTCCCAGAAATGAGACTAAAGTTTCTAACAAACCTTTTCATTTTTATTTTGTGTTGATTAATTTTATTATTTGTTACAATTAAATTATCCATAAAGAAAAAATTGGATTTGATGGAAGACTTTCTTCCTCTTACCTTTTAACTGGCATATGTTTACATTTCTTTTCAGAGAGGTAGTTGATTGCTCTTGTTGATTCTGTTGTTCTGTTAATGCATTATATAAGAAGCCTTTGGGTGGGAGTAAAGAATTTAATTGATTCAAACCAACATATGTCAAAATGTAGAGAAATCTAATTTCCTGTAAAATACTAAACAAATTTTCAAATATGAGGAATAACAAGTATATTCTGACTGTAATGAAGTAGAACATAGATATAAAATAATGCTTGTTAAAATGTCAAATATTCTGTCATAGCTACCCAAAGCACAAACTTCTAATATAATTATCTGCAAAGATTTGGTCTGTGACTCCTATTAAAAACAAAATATTTAAGAAGGTTAATAGAGTACCTTATCTTTTTCTACATGTCTTTTCACTGCCCACTACTCCTCTGTCACAGGATTCCTTGCTTTCTGTCCCTTTATTGCCACAGCTGGCTGGCAGGAAAGCTGTCCAGTATCATACAACTTCATTCACTATCTGTTTGTAAATATCTTCTCTTAAGTTGATAAAATCTGTCAATGTCTGTCTTTTATTTAATGCTCAAGCACACATGCAGATGGCTTAAACCAGTGCAAAATGTAGCTATATCCTGCAGCTACTGAGGCCAGTTTAATTGATATCAGTCCCTATGTCATCATTATGTTTTGAAGATGCTCTTTGAAAGGCAGAAAGTGGCAAAATGTCACAAAGGGACTCTGGTATTTTATCATCAGTGCTGTATTTCTGGCTATGGGGAGTTAGATAAAGATACCTTCAGCTTGTCAGAGCTGTCAGCCTCTGAAGGCTGCTTGAGAATAGGAAAGCCATTTTTTTCCTTTGCTGCATGTGCAGGGCTTTCAGCTAGATCCATATTGGAATGCAAAGGAGAAAGCTGACTTGCATATAAATCCTTCTATATCCGGTTTAAGCTCACCTTTTATTTGAAGGCAGGGTTTGTTTAATGCCTAAGACTCTACTGCTGACTTCAGTGGCTGCAAGATCCTTGTTTATCCAGTAGTAAACTGTAATTACTTCTGCAGAAATGAAATTGTAAAAAATAATCTCTAAACAAAATTCCAACAATCCTGATATTATCTTGTTTGGTTTTAGCCATCTTATTCGGGATCTACAAACACTGCCTCAGCTGAAGGTAAGCGCTGAAGGAATAATCTTCCTGCTGTTTTTTCTCCCCCGTAATTGATCTCCCCACACCCCCAGCCCCTTTATGATAATATTACTCTCTAAAGACCTCCATCTCTAATATTGAACTCTTACAGTTCTGTACTATTTAAACATACTAAGTTACCATCTAGAATCAGGGAGTAATGAATTCAACTGATACTGTAAATAACTTCAGCTGACAAATAAAAGCTGTATTAACCCTGAGTACCAGAGGAGCAAATCTCACAGTAAGGAGGAACAGGCTGAGACCTCCATAGTTTCTCTGTTATTTACGAAACATACAGCCTATGATGTTCAGTAAATTCACTGAACATTGTCACTCTCAAGCATTAGTAACTACTGCTTTTATATGAAGAATTTAGACTTTAATATAAAAACCTGACCCCTTAGTTACATTCCACATACAGTTCCCATGTCTCTGGGAGTTTTCCTTGCTTTTGACGGGATTGAAGTGGTTACTGTTGTGTTTATCGTCTGGAAGAAAGGGTGTACCAGTCTTACTACAGAAATAGCAGTTACTACAGAAATAGCTCATCCCTACCTATAGAATTGAATTTTCCTAATTCTTTAAAAATGAACAAACAAAAAAACCCCAAAACAACCAACTAGTCATTGACAGACTGTCCTGGGCTCAGCAGTAGCAGTCATTTTTTTCTCTTTCTTAGTAGCTGGTGTAGCGCTGTGTTTCTGACTTTCAGTCTAGGGACAGTACTGATGATACCGATGTTTGTAGCTACTGCTTAGAATGTTTACAATTGATCAAGGACTTTCTGAGCCTCATGCTCTGCCCTGGGAGGAGGGGAAGCTGGGAGGAAGCAGAGGCAGGACACCTGACCCAGGCTGGCCAAAGAGGTATTCCATACCATAGCACATCATGTCCAGGATGTAAACTGGGAGATACCCAGAAGGGCTAGCTCCCTCTGTTGAGGCTGCAGGTACAGTGATGGTTTGGAGAGAGTATCATCCTTTTCTCCTTCCTTTTGCTGAAGAATCTTCCCTTAGACCCATTTTAGGGGTTTCTTAAAAAGCAACAAAAGTGTGATTTCTGAAGAAACAAGTATCTTCTATTTCCCTATTTTTAGAATCACAGTTCAAACCATTGACTGAGGAAATACTTCTGACTGTACCAAGAACTATCAGAAGTACTGTTAAACTGGCAGACTTGAACCATTTGTACAGGGAGTTATTGAACCACTTCATTGTAAATAAGAACAGATAAGACTTAAAGCCATTAGTAAGAATTTCATAAGCTGTAAAGAAATTCAGCTGTTTCAAATTAAACAAAAGCAGCTTAGTGAACCCCTCATGGCTATATTATAACTTCGTAATTTGATTTTAGTCCCCTACACACTTCCTGGTGAGGTACACGCCCCAAAGTGTGAGGTCACCACACAAACCCCCTAAATGAATTTGTATAAAAATGAATTGACATTTTCAAAACTGCGTGTCACATTCTTCAGTTCTTTCCCTTTTGGCTTCAGTGGACAGATGTCCAAACCTGGGTCTATTCAGGAAGGTTTTGCTGACACAGTTGTATTGCCAAAGCCTTTTAGCTTTCAGAATCTGCATCCAGACTGGGAAAGCAAAGCCCTGATGCTAAACCATAGCCCCAAACCCTGCCCTCCCTGCACCAACCCTTCCCACCTTCCGAGCCTGAGTCTGCTCTGGGATATGCGTTGTGGGTTTCTTGCAGGGTGATGTTAAAATGTACAAAATTTAAACTCAGGAATTGTGTCTTTAGCCCAAGGGCTGGATTAGCAAATGACTTCTCAGTTTGATATAGGACAGAAAATGTGAATAAACTGAGATTTGCAGAATACTTGCAAAAGCAGTTCAGGAAATAGGATGCTCTTCTCGGACTTTTTCTGACAGAGCTGATGTTTATACCCTATATTGCTAAATAATTTGCTTTTCTCTTACAGAGGCACAGTGAGTGTTTTGCAGATGAACAAGATGAATATGAAAGCCACTGACTCAAGAATAAAAGTCTTGAAAGAACTGGCTATTGTGGAACTTGACAAACAAGGAAATGGTAAATTGGTTGTACAAATAAAGGCTTGGGCCATGTTCATTTGGCATAGAAGCATCTCAGTCATTGCTCCTGGGTTACTAACAAGGAAGTATTGCTGTGGTGTCTCTGTCCTTGTTGCAGATGCTAGAGATGAGGGACTGGGTCATGTCACGCCATGACACTGCTGCTTCCCAGACCCCTTCTGGATATGTTATTGTTTTACTAGGGTATGTTTACTGCTGCAGCCCCTGGCAGCCTCTGCTGAGAAGCAGAGAGCAGCTTCTCAGCTCATGCTGGGAGGACTGCCTTGCCAGGCTCTGAGAACTGCACTCGTGATGGTATTGAGGATGGAGTGTTTCAGAGTGTTGGTAAGGATCCCCCTGGTTGCTCGTTACGATTGACTTTGTTTGGAGGAACATGGGACAGTGACAATGCTTTAATGCATCTGTCTTACTGGGGAATAAGAAAGCATTTAGGCAACATTTCCCACCAGCCATTTTCTTAAGCAGAGCTTCACTGCTGCCTGGCTTTCCACAGCCAGCTGCACAGAGCCAGCAGCCACCATCCGCAGCTTGGCCACACCACTGTATAGCTCAGGATGTGCATGGTCTGAACTGCCAGGGACAAGACCTGGAGTTTGTCTTCTTCTGCCAAAAGCTGTTGGGCTGCAACCGAAGGAAAGAGAGCTGAGCTGAAACCTGCCAATGTGCAGAGGCCTGCAGGCATCCCTTCCAGACCATGCCAGCCCCAGCCATCCCTTCCCCTGGTCAGGTGGGACAAATGGATCACCTGAAAGCTGCTGCTCAGGAATACAACAAATGCCCCTGAGATGTTCTCTGGAGCAGGACAGGGCATGGCAGCACGCTGTCCAGGCTCTGTCCCCTGCCTCACTAGCCCTGGCACACACAGCACTGCCCCTACTCACCGTCACAGATCTGCAGCGTGTCATTCAAGTACTGCATAGCCAGCCCTGTGCAGAGAGCTCCATCAGACCTGCTGCTGCCCAGCACAATCCTGGCAGCACAGCCCCAGCTCTGCTGGTTTGGCTGCACCCCTCTCCCCTCAGCAAGGTGACCCCAGGGAAGGACAGGACCTGAGAGGAGGTGGCACTGAGCAAGGTGCCACTAAGCCCTGCTGCCAGGGCAGGGGTGGGAGAGGGAGGCACAGAACCCCTGGCTGCCCAGGCTCTGCACAGGGAAGTTGGGGCTCTGGTAGCCACAGGGCTGCTCCTTGCTGCGAGTGCAGCAGATGGAACTGGGGCCAGGCTGCCAAAAGAGAGACCCCAGGGACTGCAGCTCACTGATTATATAAAATCCTTATATATGATGTAAAAACCTTACAAAAGATGGAAGTGAGGACAGGCAGCTTGGGAAGAATATGGGGATATTGTCCAGGAATCTAGGGACCAGATCAGGAAAGCTAAGGCCCAGTTAGAATTGAATCTGTCAAGGGATGTGAAAGATAACAGGAAGGGCTTCTATAGGTATGTAGCTAACAGAAGACAGACAAGGGACCAGTGTAGGCCCCCTCCGGAAGCTGCTGGGAGAACTGGCTACCCTGGATTTGGAGAAGGCTGAGGTTCTTAATGACTTCTTTGCCTCAGTCTTCACTGTCAAATGCTCTGACCACACCACCCAAGTTGGTAGGCAGACGCAGGGACTGTGAGAATGAAGACCTTGGGCCCACTGTAGGAGAGGATCTGGTTCGAGACCATTTTAAGAACCTGAACATGCACAAGGACCTGATGAAATCCATCTGCGGGTCCTGAAGGAGCTGGCAAATGAAGTTGCTAAGCCACTGTCCATCACATTTGAAAAATCATGGCAGTCACGTGAAGTTCCCGATGACTGGAAAAAGGGAAATATAACCCCCATTTTCAAGAAGGGGGAAATGGATGACCCGGGGAATTATAGAGCAGTTAGTCTCACCTCTGTGCCTGGCAAAATCCAGGAGCAGGTTCTCCTGGAAAAACAACAAGGTGCTTGGTGACAGCCACCATGGCTTTACTGAGGGCAAATCCTGTCTGACCAATTTGGTGGCCTTCTAGGATGATCAAGAAAAGGAAGAAGAACAAAGAAAAAAAAAGGTAGAGCGGGCAGACTAACAGCTCTTTTAACAGGGAATGTAGGAAAGGGAAGAGGATGAGCCAGAGGAACAGGAAGTTTTAGAAACTTTGGTAACCAAGAACCTAATGCACCCCTAGGGATGGATATTGCAGGGAAAAGGGACATTGGAAAAATGACTGCCCTGAACTACAGACAAGTAGGCAAGAAGCTGCAAGGATGATGACCGTAGACATCTGAAGAGGACCAGAGGGGAACCCAGCTGAGCCTCTGGTTATAATTAAGACGGGAGACGGTAAGGTTGAATTTTTAGCAGGTACGGGAGCAATGTATTCTGTTCTGAACACCTGCAAAGGGAAATCTGGAAACAAAATGGCCGGTAGAATTGGAGTGATTGGGAAGCAAGAAAATAGGCCAAGCTTAGATCTGAAATTTGGAAATAAGGCAATTACGCACTAATTTTATGTATGCCACACTGTGCAATACCTTTGTTGGGGCAATGTTTATTGTCCAAATTAAATGTGCAAAAAGTGTTTGAAAAAGGAGAAATTCTTTTAAAAATACCAGAATCAAAGACAGGGGAAATATTGATGAGACAGGAAAAAGTTAAGGAACAAATACCACTGGAAGTAGATCAGGCTGTTTCACCAATAGTCTGGAATACAGACACACCTGGCAAGTCAAAGACAGCACAACCTGTGAAAATAGAGTTGAAAGAACAGGGAAAACCAGTGAGAATCAAGCAATATCCGATCAAGCCAGAGGTTAGACCAGGAATCAGGAAATTGATTGGTAAATTCGTAACATTTGGGATTCTAGAAGAGTGTGAGTCAGAATATAATACTACAATTTTACCAGTAAGAAAACCTTCCAGTAAATATAGATTAGTTCAGGATTTATGGGCTATAAATCAAGTAGTTAAAGACATACACCCTGTAGCTGCAAATCCATATACACTTTCCACAGCATTGAGAGAGGACCATCAGTGTTTTACAGTGCTTGATTTAAAAGATGCTTTCTTTTGTATACTGCAGAGGAGGAAAGCTGAAAACTATTTGCTTTCGAGTGGGAGAATCTGCAAACAGGACGAAAACCACAATTACCATGGACAACATTGCCATAAGGATTCAGAAATAGTCCAACCATCTTCGGTAACCGGTTGGCAAAAGAGCTGGAATGGTGGAAGCAAAGTGAATCAGAACCTAAACTTGGACATCTGCTTCTACAATACGTGGATGACATCTTGGTTGCTGCAGAAGAGGGACTGACCTGTACCAAGGTAACAACAGACCTTTTAAACTTTCTTGGACTAAATGGATACAAAGCATCTAGAAATAAGGCTCAGACAGGAAGTCAAACTGTAATATATCTGGGCTTTGAGATTTCAAAAGGACAGCCACAACTGGGAACAGGCCGTGAACAGGCGATCAGCAGTATTCCCGAACCTAGAAATGTCCGTGAATTAAAAGCATTTCTGGGAATGGCCGGATGGTGTCGCCTCCGGATAACGTATTACTGGCTGGTAGCAAAGCAGTCATATGAAGCCCAAAAGGTTTTGGGCGGGCCCAGAACAGCAAAAGGCCTTTCTGAACTTGAAACAGGCTTTAATGACTGCACTGGCATTGGGACTTCCAGACCTAACCGAAGATTTTCAGTTAATTGTTCATGAAAGATAACATCTTGCACCCGTGGTGCTGACTCAGAAAATAGGAAGTTGGAAAAGCCCAGTTGGGTATTTCTCCAAACTAGGCACTGTAAGTAGAAGATGGCCAACCTGCCTCTGAGCAATTGCTGCTACCATGATGGTAATAAAAGAAGCTCGAAAATTAATTTTGGGAAGGACAATAACAGTATATGCACCACACGTAGTAATTACTGGTTTAGAACAGTGGTTCTAGGGGATATCACTGTTATAAAGATAACACTGGTTATCCCCTAGCAGCATGATGAAATACCAAGTGATTTTGCCAAAACAAGATGATGTCATTTTGAAAACACTTAACTTGATTAACCCTGCAGTCTTTTTGAACTCTGTGCAAGAAAGACAATTAGAATGTGACTGTTTGGTGACCATTGAACATGTCTGTCCCAGTCGAGAAGACTTAAAGGATAGACCGCTAGATGATCCTGATTGGGAGTTATACACAGATGGTAGCAGTTTTATGGAGGACGGAATTCGATATGCAGGATATGTGGCAACTGCTGAGGATTCTGTTACAGAAGCAAATTCTTTACCTTGCAGTACTTCAGCTCAAAAGGCAGCACTGATGGCCTTGATTGGGAGTATTAGAACTAAGTGAAGGAAAGAAAGTGACTATTTAGACTAATTCAAAATATGGCTTTGGTGTGGTACATGTTCATGGAGTCCTGTGGAAGGCAAGGGGATTACTATTCCAGGGAACAGGTTTTACCCTTCCAGGGAACAGGTATTAAACACAAACAAGAAATCTTACAATTAATATGAGCTGTCCAGAGACGGATTAAGGCTGCAACCGCGCTGTGAAGCGCATCAGTCAGCGCACACAAAAGAAGTTACAGGGAACAACCCTGCAGACAGAACAGCTAAGCCTGCACCGTGAGGCGCCCAGCGGCAGCGGGCACTCCGCGGGAGCTCCCAAGCCGCCGGCCCAGAGCGGGAAGCAGCGGCGCGGACGTTCCGCTCCGAACCGCGCGCCGTTAGCGCCCAGCGCCCGCTGGCGCAGGAGGAGGCGCCGCGCCCGCCGAGGCCGTGGCCGGGGCGCAGTCGCTGCCCGGCGGCTCCTGAGCGCGGTTTCCGCGCTGCGTGCGGAGGGCGCCGCGGCCATGGGGCTTGCGGCGGGAGCCTTCACCGAAAAGACCCATTTCCTTAAGCGAAGCTTCGCTGCTGCTGTTTTCCAGAGCCAGCTGCACAGCGCCCGCGGCCGCCATCCCCGTCTGGGCCGCATCCATAGCGAGGTCAGGATGTGCAGGACCAGCAGGGCCCAGTGGGTCTCTGCCGTGCTCAGACCTTGTCAGGAAAGCACGAGGAGCTGCGAGGCAGGGGAAGGCGGCAGATACCCGCTGCCACTGGTGCCTGGGGAGAGTGGTCAACGCTTCCCACTGCTTTGGTGGGAGGAAAGCTCTGGGGATGGAGCTGGCCCGCAGGTCCAACGGCAAAAGGAGTTGCTGTGGCACAAGAGGAGGCTGCAGTGGGGAAGTCACGTTGACTTGGAAGAATTACAATCAGCTTGAACTCCACAGTTCCATCCATGCTTTTTGGCCCAAGTTTATTGCTTTAAAAAGTAAAGTATAAAGCAATTTGAGAAAGCTTTTCCAATACACTAGTTTATGGACAGGAAGCACCAAAATGCACCACAGCAGAACTGATACAGCTGCAGCATTTATTTTTTAAGGAATCCCAAGGTATTTCCAGATTTAGATAGCAGAAAACTTACTGCAAATCACAGGAAAAAATCTGAATTTCACCCTGAGCTACATTATCTGAGATCTGTGTCTGAAGATACATCTGTAACACCTGAAGTAATTTTGCATTAAGATCCGTTGGAGCGGAGTGGAATTGCTGTGGCCTTTATCTGTGGGCCACATCCAGCCACGTGTCCTGACATATCCCAACCCCACTGATCTGATCTTGTCCTTGACCAGAGCTCCCAGGCTGCCATACGCAAACCACAAGGGGAGCTCTGCCTACTCAGGCTGACCCAAGACATTCATCAAACAGTGGACAATTTTCTCCTGAGCAGGTTTGTGACCTGTGCAAAGCCAGAGGAGTGAGACTCAAACCAATTTCCTCCCTAAATCCTATCCAAAACCCCCGAGATGCTCCTTCAGCTCATGCTCTGCTGGATGGGAGATGGCCCAAGAGGCTGCAACTGGGAGGAAAATGAAAGGGACTTTCAGAATGTTTATTGCTATGTCAGCCTCAGAAAGTCTGGTGTGCGCCCACACAAGCCACCCTAGGATGCGTTGGTTAAAGACAAGGTCACTGCCTTTGTCCCAGGTTCTTTCTGAACCAAGCCAAGCTGATTTCCAGCCAAAAAAATCAAGCAGAGACACTATAAAGCAAATTTAAAATGTCCACCATGAGAAATGTAAGTGGATAATTGAAAGCTGCTGATTGATCTGAACAGCCCAGTGCTGGAAGAGCCGTTTGATGCCTCCTTTTCTCCAAGCCTACAAGAGTTCTGGAAAGGGCTTTTGACTCCCATGTTCTTCTTTGAGCCCCACACAGAAGCTCATCCTCCTGGGAAGCTTTCCTTGAGTAAATAACACTTCAAGGTCCTCTGCAGAAAGATAAAGTGTTGCAGGAGTATGTGAAACCATTCTCATTGTAGAAGGGATAACACAAAGCAACTTCTTTCTCTGGGTCTCCTGTGCTTGTGCTGCTATCCAACAATTTATAACAATAGAGAAAACTTCAGAAAACAAAATGGACAAGGGAGAATGGCTTTCCTGCCAGAGGGGAGACTGAGATGAGCTCTTAGGCAGAAGCTCTTCCCTGTGAGGGTGCTGAGGCGCTGGCACAGGG
>WYDI02038543.1:0-39589 GCA_009867235.2 Psittacus erithacus | reverse complement strand
AAATATTTAAAAATATATAAAAATTATATATAAATATAAAATGTATAAAAATATATATAAAAAAAGGCTATACAAAAGTATTTTGCATCATCTTATGGTACAGCTTGTGCTAGAGGCCACTAGACTTTTTGCATTGTTTAGACAATCCTGCCTCTAACTCATTGGCAGCTTTGATTTTCAGTAGCACTACTCTGATAGAAGCACACAGGTGAGGGACACAGATACCCACATGTTTTTTCTCAAGCCTATGTGCAGCCAGGACTTCCTCACCTTATTCGTCACAAGTTGCGTATTTTTATTTTGGATTAAAGTGAATAGCAACAAGTCTGTCCTTGTCAACTGCCTCCTTGCAAAAAAGAAATAGCTTTTATTTTTCCCGGCGCAGCTTTTGACCATCCTAAGATTTAACAGATACATGCTCTATTTCATCTCCCAACTGCAAAAATATGTAAAGCTCTGGGACTCAGACTGCAACCCTATGCCTGCCCACATGCACCTGCTTTTTCAACAAGAAGCCACTGTGCATCCCAGCGAGCACCAACATCAATGTTCAGCAAACACGGTTTCTGAAGTTTTAAACCAAAAACTATATATTGAACCTTGGCCATAGCAGAAGTGACCCCTAATTTGAACTCTATGAAAAAGCAGCAACACAAATTGCAAACCCACCAACAGGTTCCAAAACATTTAGATCCAGAACGAGGGAGAAAAATAAATCCGCTCCATTGCGTGCATGGGAAAGAGGCGGGCAGAGAAAAGAGTCAGCATTCATAGTCCCTATCGGGTATGGGCATTCTCCTTCCATTCCTGAACATGTCTGTTAGGTCTACATATTGCAGCATGACTACAGCAATATTTAGAGTAGGCAACGAAAGCCCTTCTGCTAGACCTGCAATTGACTGATGCTATGTACGCAGCAGGACACACAGACAGAGGGCCATGTGGGGCCAGGCCTGGCACACCGGGATCTTCCATCTGCCAGCTTCTCCTCTATTTAATACAGTGATGGGCAGCAGGACAGATGACTAGAAAAAGAAAAATAAGATAAGGGAGAAGAACGAGGAGCAGAGGGAGAAAGAAAGGTCAGGAATCATGAACAGAGACAAGATGATCTGCAGAGAGACAGAGCAAGAAAACACGGTCAGTGATCAGGACAGGGGCATAGAGAGGTGGGGGGAAAGCAGAGAAGAAAGGAGAAATGAGGACTAGGTACAGGACATACAGACAGAGAGAGAAAAGGGACAGGGAACAGGATGAAAGGATTGAGAAATAAAGAAAGGGTCAGATCTGTAGAAAGAGAATAAAAAGAAAAAAAAAAAAAGGAAAGAAAAAGAAACCCAGCCATGGGCTACAGGACAGATGGAAGAAGAGAAAAAAGGACCAGGGAGTAGGACATACAAGAAGAGAAAGGAAGAGTCAGCTGGACAGGGAGGTATAACAAGGAGCAAGAGGACAGACAGCAGGACAGAGAAGACAAGACAGAAGAAATGGGGATAGGAAGCAGGACAGAGGTACAGTGTGAGGAAAGAAGGGGTTGGGAGCAGTATAGAGGTGGAGAGAGAAGCAGCATTGAGACAGAAGAATCAAAAGAGAAGAGAGAAAGAACGGTGGGATATAGAGGGGACAAGGATGGATACAAGGAGCAGGACATTGTCAGACACAGACACGGACAAGAAGACAAGGTGATACAGAGAGAGGGGAAAGGGACAAGAAGGCAGGACACAGTGAAAGGCAAAAATAAGATGACGGAGCAGGACAGAGATTTAGGAGAGAATGATGGGCATCAGGATGGATAGGTAGAGATGTACAAAAAGAGCACTTGGCTGCAGGACAGAGATGGAGTGAGAAAATACAGCGACAGGGAGCAGGACAGAGTGATAGAGAAATCAAGAAAAAAAAATGAAACAAAGAGGGAACAGGACAGGAAAATGGAGGGAAGATAAGGACAGAGAAAGAGTGTTGTAGAGACAGGTAGCATGACAGAGACATGGAACAAGACAGGAAAATAGGATGGGAGGCAGAACAAAGTGAAAGAGAAACAAGGTCTGGGAGCAGGACAAAGCAATGGAACAGAAAGAATAGAGACAGGCTGCAAGACAAAGATGGGGGAATTAAAAACAAATATACACAGGGAACGACAGTATGACAGACAGAAAAAAGGGACAGAGCAGGAAAGCACTGGAGAAAAAAAAAGCAACTGTGATGAGTAGCGGGAGAGATGGGGAAAGAAAAAATACTGGGGAAGAGAGAAAGAAAAAAGGCACAGGTAGCTGGACAGGAGGATACAGTTAAAAAGGATGGAAGAAAGAATGGGACAGAAAGAAAGGATAGCAAGAGTAAGCAGAGCAAAGGGACAGCAAGAGAAAAAAAGGGAGAGGGATCTGGACACATATGGGGAAGCAAAAGGGACAGATGAAAAGAGACAGAAACAGTGACAGGGCACAGGGCATAGAAAGAAAAATCAGGGTGGCAGCAGGATGGAGGTGAAGAGAGAAAGGTATTAGGAGCCTTGCTGAGAGATGGATATAAAAAAGGGGGCAGGGAATAGCAGGGAGGGACAGAGAGAATAAGAGATTAACACAAAGGAAGTCAGGGAACAGTGAGATACAGAATAAATAAAAAACAGTGACAGGAAGCAATATAGAAGGGATGGAGAGAAGGAGCAAGGGAGAGAGATAGGAAGGCAGGGATACAGAGCAGAACATACAGGCACAGAGAGAAAAAGAATGCCAGGGAACATGCCAGAGAAATTGAAATTGGGAGCAGGGGGAGGAGGAGGAGGAAGAAAGATGCAGATGAAGACAAAGAGATGGAAAAGGAAAAAAAACAGCTCTGGGCACAGGACAAAGACAGAGGATGATAAAAAAAAAAAAAAAGGCAGAAGGAGGTGGGAAGAGGGAGCAAGACACAAGAATAGACAGGAGAAGTACAGGGGAGGAAAAAAATCATGGCAGCGTGGGAAAGAGAGTCCCAGGGGGTGGGGCAGGGAGGGACCCGGACACAAAAGAGAGAGTGGGGCAACAGTGTATCAGGGGCCTGGGACTTACCACAGCTCTGCGGCATCGCCCAAAGAAGTTGACAGTTCAGAAGCTTCTTTCTCCTCTGTCTCTTCCGTAACTCTGGTCACTTGGATGTTCCCCACCTAAGAGAATACAAGGGTGTCTAACAGCTCTTGCAAGATGAGGCTTTCTAGGCACGTAGCTTCACTTGCTCATGTACTATGCAGCAGTACCACACTGCTGGTGATGCACACACACACCTTGCCTCCCACAGACACACGCCATCTTCTCTCATCACATGCCCCAGATTCTGCTACATGCCTACACAATAGAGGAATTCTATACAGATGTAACATGTAAGCATCCCTCTATAGTTCCCTAAGGCTCTAAGGACAATGAAGTGCCCTACAAGCATTCTTGAAAAGTGCCAAGCTATTCTGCATGCTGAAAAAGGCAATTCCTTATGTGCCAGCCACTTGCTCAGTATGCAAAGAAACTTCAGGTGTAGTTTCGTGGATCTTGAGGATCGTGAGGATCGTGCTCATCCTGACCCCTACTATGTCCTGCAACAGAAGATGGTACCTTCCACATCATACTTTATAGTTCTATAAACGATAATTTACATTCAACAAAACTGCAGTTGCAGACTTAGGAGCCACCTCCCCACCTCAGAACACCCCATTTAGAATCACAGACTGGTCTGGATTGGAAGGGACCTTAAAGCTCATCCAGTTCCAACCCCCTGCCACGGGCAGGGACACTTTCCACTAGAGCAACTTGCTCCAAGCCCATCCAACCTGACCTTGAACACTGCCAGGGATGGGGCAGCCATCACCTTGTGCCAGTGCCTCATCACCTTCACAGGGAAGAACTTCTGCCTAAGAGCTCATCTCAATCTCCCCTCTGGCAGATTAAAGCCGTTCCCCCTTGTCCTGTCACTGCAGGCCATTTCATTTCTTTTATAGAAGTTGTGTTGCAGAGTATTTTAAACTAAAGTGCCCATAGGATAGATTACAGAAGGGATTAAACCATCAAAATGCATAACAAGTCATCAGCCCATGCTGTTATTCCCTTCCACGTTGATGATATCCCTTCAAATGCTCAACTTGAGGATGAAATAACAAGCGTAATAGCTGTGCTGCTCTCCCTTGGTACCAGGGCACTGGACGATACCATACCTAAGATTTTTTTCAGCTAGTTTCAGGCTTATAGATCCTATGTCCATTCCAGGCATGCCAGTAGAAGCATACTAGCAGAATCTAGCTAGAAGAATTAGCAGATACATGACTAAGTTGTAAATTTAGGTAAAACATCAGCAGAGTTTTCATAAAGGAAATTCATGCCTGACAAATCCTTCAGAATTATTTGGAAAAATCAATGAGCACACAGACATGAGATATTCATCTTATGTATGTACTCTGTTTTGATTTCCAGAAACCACCCAGTATAGACCCTCGCAAAAGGCATGGGAGAACAGGAACAGTTCTCTCCAGAGAAGCAATTTATTAAAAGGCTGAAGGAACTGGAATAAATGGTCAGTTCATGAGCAAAAACTGCCAGCAGACTCATGCATAGATTTCTGCTTAGCCCTAGAAACCATACCTATGGAGGATTTGAAAAAGTCAGGTGAATAGTTAGGTAGCAGAGATTTCTAACAGTGTCTTTCTGTGTAGTTAAAAAAATGCCCTGATAGAGTTGCTGCAGCCAACAATATTGTGGGAACAGACAGTAAAGCCGCAGATGAATTTCAGTGTGGATAATGCGGAAAAACCCCAAACAGGCACAGAGGATGTGGATTATCATTTTGAACATTATACACTGTATGATGGTCCCCGAGAAAACTTATGACCAAAAGAAGATCTTGATAATTATTAGATTAATAGTAGCTCAAAAATCATAGTTTGAAAGCCAGATAGATGGTTTGGAAATACAGTTTAAAAAAAACAAACCACCAACATGGAGGGAGAGGGGGAAATTACAATTAATCCACATCATTCCTCCATCTTGAATATGGTGTACAGTGCAGGCCTCTACCTCTGAGAAATGAGAGAGCAGTAAGACAAAAGATATATAAAAAGGATACAAGATACACATCACCTGCTGTACAAAACAGACTCGTCTGCTTCAACCAGAAAGAGGGCAAACTAGGAAAGGAGTGAAAGAGTTTTGTAGCTACCACAGAAGTGATATTATTCACTATCTTCTGTAATAGAAGTCTTAAGAGGCATCAAAGTAACAAGTTTAAACACACATACCTTCATGCAGCACTTAGATAAGCCAGATTTCATTTTTTCATCAGATATTGTGAATGCTAAAACTTAGTATAGCTTAAAAAAAATCACTTGGACAAAGTTAGATGAAATGTACAAAGTTAGATGAAATGTGCAAAGACAAGGGCTCTAGGTCATGAAATTTGTCAGCCACAGGTTACAATCACCAGAGTAATATTCCACTTTTATCTTGGACAATGGATGAGAGACTGGTCTTCATTTGATTCAGTATGCCAGTTCCTTTAACAAACATCATCAATGTTTCCTTGCTCATTAACCACTGTATTTTAAGGCAGGTGTACTTCTTTAAAAAAAAAAAAAAAGAAAAAAAAAAGAAAGAAAAAAAAGATACTAAAAAAAATAGTAACATGATGTGTTCACTTTATGACCCCAGAGATCTCTGGCGAAGTACAACCACACTTGCACCTCTGATGGTGGTGGCCTGGTTTTGTCCACAAAAGGCCCTCCTCAAGGAAAAACCTGAGATGCGTGGATGGCTTCTGCCACTAAATTCAGTGCTTCATAGCTGTTGTCTAGTTCTTCTGAATGCATAGGAGTTTCTCATAATTCTCAAGCTTATTTACACAAAGAGAAGTTAAGAATCATGTCCAAGACCTTTAATCACAAGTATCTTCAGGTCAAAATACTACTGTTGTACATTTCCTTCAAGTTTTGTGTCAAATTTCCAACTATATGTGAAAGTATTTCTACAGCCAGTTCACCAGTTAATTAGGAAGAAACCTTTTAGACAGTTTTCTAAGAATCACTGTTGGCATTTTGTGCTAGGAAATATGTGATAAGATTTACTTATTGAATCTATCCCTTCATTTCCTTACACTTGAGTGTTCTTTCAAGTATTCCAAAGATAAACTTCATTAAAACTATTATAAGTGGTAAAATTAAACTCATTCACTCCAGAAGGTTCCTTTTCCACGACTTAATCACAATTCTGTCACTGATGTTTTAAGTTCTACCAAGGTACATTTACAGTACTTTGAGGGTTCCTCAAGGCTGCTGCGACTAGAATTGCTGCATATGCAGACACACCTGGAAGCATTGTTCCAGCTCATACTCATAGCCCACAGAATACCTCACACTGGAATGCACCAGGGAGCTCAGTGACTTCTTACACAGGTGGTCACATTCATGCAGATAACCCAAGGAGTACCCCACCTGCGCAGTCAAAGGAATACAGAAGTTGGTATAAACACATTTTAGATATTCATTACATAACATGCTTTCAAGAGCTTCTAAAGCCATCCCCAACTAAACTTGTCAGATTGAAGAGGACCCACTGCCAGAAAACAAGTAATGGTCAGTTTGCTTGAGTTTAAACTGCATCTTTGCAAAAGGCTGGAGGTATTCACAACCTTTTAAAGATCTAATCAAACTTTTTATCCCTGTGCCTCCAATTCTGATTTTAGCAAATTTATTTACAATCAACAGTGTTATTGTTACAGAGGAAGCCCATTATCACAGCAGTCAGGATAACAAAATTCAGGTCATATTACTTAGGTCAGCCTTGCAGAGGACTCTGGATAGCAGAACTTTTAGCTATTGACATTTTTACTGGCAGTGTCATTGTGCATCACCATTTGCATTTGGAGACACAAAACAGTAGTATGAAAAGCTCACAAAACAAAAACATAAGCCCATATGCTTATTTAAAAAAAAAAGTCCAAGAAGCATTCTTTAATAACATTTTTTGTAGTTAAGGAAGTGAAGTATGATGTTGAAAATACTTCTGTGTAACCATCCATCATTTTCATTATGGTAGTGTCAAAGAATGATCAGAAAGTGAAGCCTGCAAAGTGCTAGACACCTTGTATAAGCATCAGCCTCTGTTATTTAAGAGGAGAGAGTTTCGTTAATCAAGCCAAGACCATAAATCATTAAAGTCTATCAGTCAAGGTTGGATTTTTTAAGCCAAAAACACTTTAATTAAAGTAGAACACTTAACTATTTTTAAAGTTCTTGTTCTTTGGCTATAGCTCATATTTCCTCGTAGAATCTTAATGCACTTTAAAACATGCAACCTTCCTTCTAGATCCAACTGCTACTACTTATTAGGACTACATTCAGATAATGCACACAGGTAAAAACATGGAATGCTTAACTCAAGAATCACATAGTCAAGCCCTCTTCATACACATATTATCTCCATTCATAAATCCCAAGAATCCTGTGGGCCACAAATAGAGAAAATTTGAAAGGCACAGATATTTGCACCAAAAAGTCAACAAATTTTCAAGCCTTAGTTAACAGTTTGCTTTAGGAGACATTTTTCAAGAGGCAGCCTTCAACCACACCACCCAGTCAAACTCAATGCAGAGGATGTGCTTGGGGCCCATTTTTCTAAGGGCATATACTGCAGCTTTGATCACCTTCAGTTCCCACCTACCATTTTAGAGTCTACAAAGTTATTTTTCTTAAAGACTACTTGAGGTCTTGCTCAGATGCACAAAATCAGTCCCTGTGGTCCAGGCATATACCAGTAAAAGCCCCAGGGGAAAGAAAGGCCCCGATCACATATCTCTTTGCTTCAAAATCTCTGCCTACCGCCCTCTGTTCTTATTGTTAAGTCTCATGTCTTCAGTCAGCCAGTGCCCATGATCTACTTGCAATTCATAGTTGCAAGAGAAATAGATTTAACAGCTGCATTTCACTAGTTTTATATGGACTCTCCAGTAGCATTTCCAGAACACAACAGGACACAGTGCAACACAGCATACGACAGGGGACACAGATCCCTTTAAGTACACCTGAAATAATTTTTATCTTATTTCTAAAGTGAAAGAAAAATTAAGATTTTTTTTTTTCTAGTGTAATTAAAGTACAAAAAAGACACCTCGGCAAGGACTGCCAGTGTTTCCCTATGTAAGCAGCAGCTTATGGAAAGGCTCCGCAGAGGAACAGCCTGGGTGGACAAAGTCATTGGTTTCTTCAGCACTCCCGCGGTTAAGCTCCTTCCTACCTATTTCGTAGGCGTGCAGTCAAAGTGACTCAAATCTCTATTAAAGAAACTGCAACAGCAATCAGCAGCGAGGAAGCGCTGGAGGCCGGCCGGCCTGCCTGCCCTCCCCGGGCCTCGGGCGCGCCGGCACTCACACGGCAGAGCCCGGCCGCGGCTGCCCAGGGCCGAGCACAGGCCTCCCAAACTCCGCCAAGGTACTCAAGGGAGAGGAGGCATCCGTCTCCGCAACGCAACCCCAGCATCACGTCAGCAGGAAACGCCTATTTTGGGCCGCGGAAGTGCTGTAAAAGGCGCAGAGGAAACGCCAAATATGGTCGGCACAATTCCGGCGGCCGCGGGAACGGCGTTTCCGCTTGGCCTTGTCCGTCTGGCAGCCGCGCGACGGAGCCCCACCCGCTGGCTCGCTCCCGGTGCTGACGCGGTGACGAGAGGGCGCGCGAGAGCAGCTGGGCTGCCGCAAGCGGCCGGGGATGAAGCAAAGCGGGAGCTCGCGGCCAGCTCAGGTTTTATTCGGGCAGATGGATTTGCTGCCTGCGGCTGGGAAAGCTGGAGGCCTGAGCTTCTTCCTTCTCCTTCTCCTCCTCCCTACCGCCCATCCTGCGGGGCTTCGGGCCCTTACCTGTGCACGGTGAGGGGTTTCGGCAGCCTGTGGCAAGACCTGTAGTTTCCCTGGAAGCAGCCTCCTAGACTAGGAGCAAACATTTTAAGAATAAGAAATCCTTTCTTTTTCAGAGTAACAGCAAGAGAAAACGTGTTGCAGAAAATGTACAGTCGGTGTTTTCTGAACCATGAAATCTGCTTTCATTTTATGGGATGAAGGTCATGAAAAAAGTGGGAGCAAAAATCCCCATGCATTTTCTTTAGTTTATGTTAGGGGCATCAAATGCAAAGCATGACTCATTGCAATTTAGACCAAATGCCAAAGCTTAAATTATGAGTGCTTTCTAGCAAGTTACACCAAAGAGTATCTGTCTTGAAGTGGCCCTGGTTGGCAAATCAACAGTTTTAACAATTTTATTCCCCCTCCCCCCCTTCCCCCCCGCCAAACTAGAGGTTCCAGGGTATGGGGAGCTTCCTGCAGTGAGATACAATTCAGACCCCCCAGCTGGTGGGAAGTGTCATTTGGCAGCTTGCAGGCCATCACAGGCAGGCTACAGTGCACAAGGGCTGAGCCCTTCCCTCAGAACACTGCTGGTTTGTACTACTCAGCCATATAGCTTTTTGGGTCATGGTTAACCTGGGGCCAACCCTACATTTCTGGAGGCCTCCACAAGTTGGAAAGATTTACCATCACAAAGTGGAGAAAGCATGGAGCAAAAGTAGGACCAGCATTTCTTTGAGTCAGAGAAGCTTTGCAGATCCTGTCACCTCCTTTGCCCTGCTGCCTTGATATCTACAGGCCAGACTTACAGGCAGAAGTACCTAGCCAGATGTCAGAGACATGCCCTGCTGCTAGAAAGGGTGCTGTGGCCTTCATTCCTTATAGCTCTTCAACACTGCCTGACTTGATCCACTTTGCACACATGCACCAAAGAACACCTATCTTCTATCTTCTTTGTGGCTTCTTCAATTGTAGAAATTACCATCTCTGCTCATTTCTGTACAAAGTGCTCTGGAGAACCTGGGGCACCCTCAGGCGTTGCTTGAGAGGCCACTTGGTCAGTTTTTAGCACAACCACAATTCCAGAAAGCTAGACCAGGAGTCAGCAGAGACTACCTTGAAAAGAAGCAACATCTACAGCTTCCTGGGGAGGAGAAATGGAGAGGAGGGGGGCTGATATCTTCTCCCTGGTATCCAGTGACAGGACACATGGGAATGGTTCAAAGCTGCATCAGTGGATGCTCAGACTTGAAATTAAGAAATGTTTCTTTGCTGACAGGGTGGTCAAATGGAATAGGCTTCCTAGAGAGTTGGTCAATGCCCCATGCCTGTCAGTGTTTGAGATATCTGTACAATGCCCTTAAATAGTATGCTTTAACTTTTGATCAGCCCTGAAGTTGTCAAGCAGTTGGACTAGATGAGCATTGTAGGCCCTGGGTCTCATCCAACTGAACTATTCTAGTATGGTCTAGTCTAGTCTATATGTTCTATTCTAAACATCTGAACAGAGCAGTGCCCACAGATCAGAATGGGCTTGGGCTGTTTCCAGTTGTTTATTTGGCTGTTGGCTTTGGGAACCAGAGGTCGGGGGAAAAAAAAAAAATGGTTAGCTTTACATAATGTTACTTGCCTCTTTCTTTGAAGCATCACACTTAAAGGACCTTCTTCAGTGTCTTGTCTCCCATAAGTGTATTTCTGTGGCTTATGACATGGCTGAGATAGTGTGAAGCCACATATTTGGCTTGCCCAGTCAGTCTGCCTTGGCCAGAGGCTGAAGCCCTTGAATTGAAAAGAGCTAGTGCTTTCCTCTGAAATGGCCCAGCAGGGCCAGGGCCAAGTCACTGTGAGCAGTTTGTGGACTACACCCAGCACTGCAGGCACAAATCAGCACAGAGACAAAGCAGCACAGGCCCTTCCTCAGAGCTTGTCCCAACCCACTGAGGACAGTCCCACCTGAGAGACAACAGACTGGGATTTACCAACAGTTTAGCTCTTTGGTGTCTTCCAGAATTGCTGCCATTTGCCAGGGTTGGGCTGCATCCCTGAGAAGAGGCTCTAGCCCACAGGCTTTAGCAGATTGCCCTTCCTAGTGAGTGGGGCTGATTTTGGCAAGCCATAGGGCATGTTGTGTCTGACAGAGACTGCTTGTCAGTTTCACTGTGCCAGGTGCTCACAAGTATGTATCTGCATCTCAGCTCCTCACAACCCTAAACATTAGTGATTTGTAGAGAGCCCATCTGAAAGGACTGACACCGGAACCCTCCTCCGTACCTGCACTACCAGTTCTCATGAATGCAAACTCCTCTGAATTCGATCTGCAGAGGGGTCACCATATCTCCTGAAGTGTATTTCAAGACACCATGTAAGGGAGGACATTCCTCTAAATGCTGAAACATCTGTATTAAAGGCTATCAGGCCCACACACTTATATACCCTATGTTGTTTCAAGGAGGAATTTCCAATAGTCCTCAGCTGAATAGGGCTACTTTCCATCAACCAACCATTTGGACTGAGCTTATTGTATTTCCAGCCTGGAAACTGCTCTATTATCTTGCCATTCAGTAAGATTTCTGACTACCTATGAACACACAGTTGAGATTCTAATTTTCAGACCTCATTTTCAGCACTGGGAGAATTGTTTTTCTTCCTAAGATTAGCTCACATGCTTCTTGAGAAGCCAGAAAGCAGGAATCGTGCCCACTTCAAAAGAGCAGGTAGTGCATCTAGTGCAAGGACGTATGTGCTCCATCCATGTCTTTGTGAGCAACAGGACTTAGAGTGATGGCTCCCCTCCTTTCTTTATGTGGGTATTTCCCCATGAGACAAACAGCACTTGTTACTTCTCAGCTACTCAAGGAGTCAGGGCTGCTGCACCACAGTCTTCCTATGTAGCAACTTAAAAGAAAATGTGGAAGTACACACAATTTGATATTTTATTTTTTTTTTCTGAAGGGTATTGTACACCAAATATCTCATTGGCAAGAAAGCGCATTCAATGTGTTTAGAAGCCGAACAATCACTTTCATTTTAACAAACACAATTACAAAGTAAAAATAAACCACAAAATAATGAACTGCATGTTCATAACGTACAAAAAATGCTGCCTACTCAGTAGGTAACTACAACATTCCAACTCCTGAATATATATATATATATAAATTTACATTTTTGTAGCAAAAATAGACTTTAAGAGGTGTGGGGTGGTTTTTTTTGCTTACATTCTGACCCCAGGGCTTTCTGGTGCTCCCCTCCCCACCCATTCCCTGCTCTCTCTTACATTCTTTGAGTAACATACTTTTCACTTTAAGGCAAGATGCAAAGCATCCATTCACACAAATGCATGATGGCAGCAAGGCTTCACAAAAAGGCACCAAGACTTGTAATTTTAAAAACAAAACTGCCACATGTGAGTGTCTCATTGGGAGATATTTACATAGCATCACTCTAACATGCTCAAACACAGTAAGTGCTGTTCCCAAAGAAGTTTGAAACTTGTTACAGCATTGTCACTGAAGTAGAATTAACATTTACAAAATATGGCCCTGTGAACTCCAAATAATATATTATGGATAAGCAAAGATTTTTCACATCAATAGTACCTAAAGGAAAGCAAACCAGGACACATGTACAATTTACAACAGCTACATACTTATCAAGTCCTTTCTTCCTAATAAAAGACTATTGTTTACAGGGAAAATGATACTGAACTTATATCCACAGTCCATGCAAATTAAGTCATTCAACAGAGGTGGAAAACTTAAACGGCAGTTGTTTCAGGCAGCTGAAGTTTAAAAAAAAAAATTAAATAGCCTTGCAACAAATGGTGTTGAGGGAGTAGTTGGAGACTTCGTGTCTGATGGTACCAGTGGAAAAGGTGAATTCCCCTGTTCCAGAACATAATCTCAGCAAATCTCAATTGTCCTTGGAGAAAAGGCTGATGTCATGTCTGAAAGTGCCGGGGTCACCTGTGAACTGAAATTGTTGGTGACCCCTGGAGATGAGAAGGAGGTGGCCACCTGGGTCTGAAAAGAGGCAGTGCCAGAGGGGTAAGTGGTTGCTATAGAAGGTGATGGGAATGTGGTGTGTGCAGGGGATGGATAAGAAGAGGGAGCAGGGGAGGAATACACTGTGCGCACTGGCGATGGGTAAGTGGTGGTGATGGAGGAGGGGTAGGATGTAGTCACAGAGGATGAGTAGGGAGAAACTGGGGAAGCAGTTGAGACTGGAGCTGCCTTTTCTACTTTCTTGTCCTTTTGCCTAAGGTGAATTTTAGTGTGTCTCTTCCTCTCATCACTTCTGGCAAACTTTCTGCCACAAATGTCACAGGCAAATGGCTTCTCTCCTGTGTGCGTGCGGATGTGTGTAGTCAAGTGGTCGCTCCTGCTGAAGTTCCGCATGCAAATGCGGCACTGGAAAGGTTTCTGTCCAGTGTGGATGCGGATGTGCCGTGTTAATTCATCAGACCGTGAGAATCTCCGGTCACAGGATTCCACTGGGCAGGCATAGGGTCGCTCGTGAGGAGGGGTCTTGCTGGGACGGTTTGGATATTTCCGCATCCTGCTGGGTTTGATCAGCTGGGACTGATAGTTAGTGTTGAGGGTCTTCAACTCTTGGGAGCCAGTCTGAGTAGCAAATGCCTTAATAGTGGATAGCGGTGTGAGGGAGGGCTGCTGTGCTCTGGTCTCAAGGGCTGGGAAGGGCTTCTGGTCAGCTGGAACAAGACTAAGCTCACCCTGTTGCTGAGGGAACAGGTAATCCGGGATCATTGGCACCTGAAAGTTGGTTTTAGCAGCTGCATAAGCTGGAGGTGGATACTGGATGGGGGCTCCAGCGGGGTTGGGAAAGGACTGGGTTGGTGGTTCAAGGAAAATGTCAGCGCTGGAATTGGGAAAAGTTGGTGCAGCCGAATAAATTGGACTAGTCTCGCTAGCTTGGACAGAACAGCTCAGAGGGGGGCTCTGTGAGGAGGATGGTGATGATGAAGAAGGCGTAGAGGTGGGAGGTGCATTAGCCATGCCCACCAGTCCACTGACAAGGCTGAAGAGGGGTTCTGGCCATAAGGTGTTGCTACTATTGGGGGCTGGCTCTAGGGAGAAGCGCCCCGTGTAGGTTATCGGTGGCAGTCTCGTCGTTTGGTTGGGATAGCTGGTTTCTGGCAGGGTTTTCTCGTTCAGAGAGATCTCGGGAAATGTGTCTGAAAAAAGAGGAATAGCGATTACTTCCAGCAGCCACTGCCGCTGCTGCCAGTGCTTTGAGAGCCACCCCCACACAGCGCAACCCCAGATCTTTGCTTCTGGCTAGTTAAAAACTGAGTGTAATACATCACAGCGCAGCGGCCAGGTCTCCAGCAGCAGCCAGCCACTGACGCACACAGGAGAATCCCCCCGCGCAGCCGCCAGGAAAGGGGCGCCGATGTAGCGCGGAGCCCCCGCGAGCGCCCTGCCCCCGCAGCGGACCAGGACTTCCCGCCCGCCCGGGCGATGCCAGCGCGCTTACCTGCCGCGAGGTGCTCGAAGTGCTGCTCCCCGGGCTCGCCGGCGGCGCCGAAACCCGCGCTCTCGGGCGCCCCGGGGGGAGCAAGGAATTGCGGACCCCCGCCGCTGAGCAGCATCATCTCCTCCAGCTTGGGATAGTGAGTGTCCATGGCAGGGGGCGAGTGCGGAAAGGCGCCGAAGGGGTCGGAGATCTGCAGCGTTGGCAGGAGCTGCATCTCTGCCTTGGCCGTGGCCATGAGGGCGCCGGGCTCGGATTCTGACGTGCGGTGGCGCTGCCGCCGAGGGCCCGGTGGCCGGGCAGGTTGTGGCGAGGCGGCCGTCGCCTGCTGCGTGCCCTGCGCCACGGTAGCCCCGGGGCTGCCCGCCGAAAGTGCTCGGCTCCCCGCCCGCCCGCCTGCCCGCCCGGGTCTCTCCCCGGGTCTGCCCGGTAGAAGCGCTCGGCTCCCCGCCCACCCCGGAGCCGCTTCTATATATTGGGTCCCACCGGCTGCAGCCCGCCTCGGTCCTGACGTACATGGCCATATATGGAAGGCAGGAAACCCTAATATGGATGCGGTCTGGAAGACCCCCCCTGGTGTCAGCGCCTGGCACCGGGGAAAGCCGGACCGTGGGGGCCCCGCCCGGCCAGACCCTGGAGCCCTGCGCCCATTGCGGGCCTGTTTTCCGCCGTGGGCAGCGCCATCGCAGAGCTGCCGGCCCCGGGGCGCCGGGGTCCCCGGTCCCCATCCTCCCCGGCCAGCCAGCCGGAAGCCTCTGCTGCGCTCACCATATTAGGAAACAACCTTATAAGTCCCGGTTCCGGCGGAGGCTTCCCGCTCCTTATATGGCTATTCCGGTCCCGGTTGATAGGGGGCGGCCCGGGGAGCCCAGGAGCAGCAGCTGGGTTGCCGCCGTGCCGCGCGCCCGCCCCCGGGCCCCGAGAGCGCGCGGACGCCCCAGCCGGTGTGAGAGTGATGCTACTGCCCGGGCAAGCGGCGGCAGAAGCGCCCGGCAGACCCCAACGCCGCCACCGCGGTCTCGTGGGCAAGGCTCCCGCTTCCCCTCCCCCACAACTGCTGTGGCTCGCACTATCGCCTCTCCTATCTCCAGGAAGGGCCGTGCGCTCGACAGCCACAATGCGGACGAGTTTTCTGGGCGCTGGCAGCGCGCCCAGGCCGGGAGCTGCCTGCTTCCGGAATAGGGGAATCTCTAGGACTCCGGAGGCCTGCCAGGAGTGCACTGCTCCGCCCGCTACCGCCGCAAGCGGAGGACCTCTGCTGCAGCGCCAGGCCGAAGCAGACCCAGGCTCTGTGCACCTGCCTGACGTGGCAGAGTACGGGGCACCGCTAAAACCAGAGGCCGGGCATGGCACGGCCGCAGCCGCCATTGATTTCAGGTGACCGCGCTCTGGACTCTGCTCTCGAGCCCTTGGGGTTGTCCCTTGACTCAGCTGCACCTTCTGTCTGTCCTCCCCGCAGACACGAACTTTTCCCAGCACCGGCTCCGCATGGCACCGGTGGCTGTGCCCGAAGGGGCCGGGAGCCCCAGCTGTCCGCCCGAAGCCGCACACACTGTCCTGCGCCACAGAAAAACACTTCCCCAACCAGGAGGAATCTCCCACGCTATAAATACGCGCTGAACACGGCCACGGCCCCGCCCCGCCCGGGCGGCCCAGCTGCCGGCACGCCGCGGCGCGGGGCTTCCCTGGCGCTGGGCCAGGCGGCACCAGCGACGCAGTGCTGCCGCAGTGCGCATGCGCGGCCGTCGCCGCGGGGAGTTTTCTGCGCTGCGTGAGGATCCGTGGGTGGTGCCCGCAACGGGAGTTGCGGTGTCGCCGCGGTATTTGCTTGTACCCCTGTGGGGGCTGTGCTGGGGGCTCCGAGCCGGCTCGATCTGGTTCACCCGGTTGACCCGGGTCTGAAGCCGGTGGGCCGGCTCGGTGCTCTGCCGCGGACGTCGCTCCCTTCGCTGCAGCGATGAACGACAGGCGCTTTTCCTCCGTGTGCAGCGCGATCTCCCGGCCAGCCCAGCTCCCAAGCATTCGCCCAGGGTATAGCCGGGGTCCAAGCAGAAGCACGCAGCGCTGCCTGCAGCCCCCAGGCCACACCGTCGGGTACGCATCTCGGGTGGCAGGCAGGCCCCGTTTGTCGTGGGAAGCTGCTTAGACGAATCGCAGTACCAGGCTCTGCCACCTTTGTGATTTATGTAAGTTTAGAGCAATGGCTGGGCTCTCCCTGCCCACTTTTATAGCAGATTTAAACCTCTGTTGTACTGTTTTAACCGAGTTGCTATACTTAGGGCCGTGCCTTGTCAGTAACACTGTACAGTGCCTCCCACACGGATGCATTTCCACCCTAAAATCAGTTACAGGTCATAGCCATACAACACGTGCAGAAAAAACAGAAAGCTCCCACTTACCCGAAAGCTGTATTAGCTGCCATTAAGTAATAAATCTGTTCTTTGGTACTTACGAAGGGAAATCATACTGGTTTACAAATGTAAACTAGGCCAAAGCTCTGTTTTGAAAATCTGATTTGGTGCTTTTCCTTTTTTAATAAATTCAAGTGTCTTCTTCAGGGTTTGAGAAATTCCATACATAATGATTGCAGTTTGATTTCCACTAGCCTGTCACAGTTTGGAGCCCTATTAGGGCAGAGTAGTAGAACTTGGCTTTTTCTATAAAAGCCACAGTTTGCTTTGACTCTTCAGCATCTTACTGGCATTGCAGAAGTCACTGTATCCTCCTTTCTTTTCTTTTTTTTTTCCCTCCTTTTTTTTCCCCTGTCAAGATCTGAAGGAACTTTATTTCAGTTAGTGCCTGATTCCCAGAAAATGTCACTCATGCACCCTGCATATGTTAGGCCTGATATTCTAGAGTTGTTTGCAACATGTCCTCCACTGTTAAGCCAAGACATGTTCCTGGCTTCAGTGAAGTACTAGAGAGGCAGTGGATGACTTACAAACCACACACTGTGCTAGAAAGTTGCTGTTGTCATTCGTGCACTTAGAGACATCTATCTGCCAGTTTCGCAAACTCAGGTTCTGTGGGGGTTTTTTTTGTTTGTTTGTTTTGGTTTGTTTGTTTTGTTTCTGAATACAACATTAAGGCTGTAGGAACTACATTAAAAAGTTAGATTTTTACAACTGAAAATCAAGACCTATTTAATTCAGCCAGCCAGCCTTTTGTTCGCTTGAGGGATGGTGTAGTCAGACTGGAAGCTGTGAAAGAAAGCTTTTGTAGTTAGTGAAGCCTCTAGCTATTAGAATAATATCTGCGTTTTGTTTTCTAGGAAGCATATCTGAATGTGCAAAGAATCTGCTGCAATAGATTGGTATTAAAAAAAAAAAAAATCTTTCAAAATGGCAGAATTTCAATACATTTTTAACACTTCACTTAGTGCTCCTATTGAAAGCACAGGAATGTAAGATTTTACCACTGGCCCAGTCACAATTTTGAGTTTAGTAATTTTGGTTGTGATTACGTAACAGATAAACACGTGTGATACTCCGGGTCTCCTTGAAAGTCCATCACCATCAAATGTACTTGTTGGCTCCCAACAAATTTTAGTGACAGGAATGCTATTCCAAGGTCACAAATAATGCTGTGGGATGAGGGAAAGAGAAGAGAGAATGGGATATTAAGCTCCATGAATAAACTGTCCATCTCAAGCCACTGGAAAAACGCCAGTCTCTGCTTCAAGTCTGCAGAACAGTAAAAACTAAAACCAAAAAACTACAATGCTAATTTTTTTATTTGCTATTGTAATAGTAGTATTCTTTTCTGGTTTCTGATTCATAGATAATCTTTTTCAGCAGCATTTCTTTTCTGCACTTAAGACATTATTAATAATATAGCTATATGAATATTGCTGTGGCAGTGGCATCAGCCAATTTGACAGATTGTAATTGCCCAGTTAATAACAAAATTTATTGACTCATTGTTTTCCTACATGTGTTCACTTTTTCTCTATTTTGCTCTAGAATGTATCATAACAGCAAATACATTAGCTAGCTGTTTTGATTCTTGCATGCAAGTTATCTGTGACAGTTTGCTAAAAAATACCTATTCATAATAGATGTTTTCTATCATCTTTCCTGTCTTCTAATAGTCCAGAAAGCGCTACATCATTCTTTGAGAAACAACTTCAACCTGCTTCTTTGCAAATTCACAGCAAACGTATTTGTTTGGCTTTTATGCCTTTTCTGCATTGTATCAGTAATGTACAAGCTTCAGCTAATGAGGGACCCATACCATGATTAGGATGTCTTCTGTACTGGCGTATTTAAATGTATCTTCCTAAGTCGCTTTCCAGCCACACAGTTCAGTCAGCTCATTGAAACTTTTTTCTGAAATGCATCGGTAGGCTTTTATTTATTTTAATACTTTTTTTCTGTGTCCTGGGTTCAGCAGTATCAGTCATTTCTCTCCTTCTTAGTAGCTGGTGCAGTGCTGTGTTTTTGACTTTCAGCCTGGGAACAGCGCTGATAACACCAATGTTTTTAGTTGCTGCTCAGTAATGTTTACTCTGACCAAGGACTTTCTGAGTCTCATGCTCTGCCAGGGGAAGCCGCGAGGAAGCAGGGACAGGACACATGACACAAACTAACAGAAGGGATATTCCATACCACAGCACGTTATGCCCAGTATATAAGCCAAACCCCTACTGGTACACATCAGACTTCCCCATCTTCCTGCATTACCCACCAAGTATATCTGGGTCCCTGAGCAAAAGCAATCCCATGAGTGGGTTTGCCTTTACCTGAAGCAGAAATAACCCAGACTGTCTTTCACAGCAAATTCATGTGCACCACAGGAACTTTATTCCCTTCTACAGTATGGTTTATATACTGGGCATGATGTGCTGTGGTATAGAATACCACATTCCTTTAATGTCCATTTGCTTCTTTTCCTTTAAAAATAGAGGGTGAGGGAGGGGGAAGACCCCTCCTTAGGAAGCAAGCTGTAGTGAAACTAAGCTAGCATTTCCTGTATCAGTGCTGCTTCTGGCTCAGTATCCATGGAAACTTGATTTCCCATCCTGCTCCAGGAATTGACTGAGGATTTCAACCCCCTTGCTCAGGGAATCACTATGATATTAATTCATGTCAGGCTATAAGGCTCCCTTTATTATCTCAGATACTCTTTTCATTAGTTTTAATCAGAACAAAAGGTTGAATTAGCTTTCATCAACTTAACAAAGAAAAGGCCATCTAAATCTTTACCTCCTCAAAACTGTACAGCACATAGAGGCTACATTTTGGAAAACACTGATTTCAAATGGATCTTGACAAAAATGTCAACAGGAGATGGTGCACAGTTGGGAGTGCTGTGTGCAAATCTCCTTTTCCATGTCATATACTCAGCTTTATTTTTCACCTATGCTGCTAGTTGGATTATCTTGGGGCAAAAATTCACTGTCCACCCTTCAGTATCACAACATACCTTCCTCTTCCACAGTTCATTCTGTCCTAGTATATAATGTGCAAAGCTTAAAGAGAATAAGCCAAAAGGGACTTTTGTTAGGGAATATTGTTTTGAGATTTCTCTTTGAAAGCTTTTCATTAATTACAAACATAAGCATGTCAAGTTCCTGTGGGTTCTGCTCTTGGATCACCCACCTCTGGATATCTACTTTTTAAATTGCTTTCCTCTTGCTTTTATTTCCTGCTTAATTCCCTGGTTGCTGTCTCATTTCCCTTTATTTCTCTCTGCTCTCCAAATCATATTAAATACACTGTGTCTTTCCTGCTTGGACATGGATATTTTTTTTTCGGTTTTCATCTTTCTGATAGTTTGTATTTAGCAGCTGGTCCTTTTGTAACCATGACAACTACCTGATGATGTCAGCAAAGGATCTCACTACTGTCTGAGGAACTGGATCTTGTTAAATGCCAGGGATGCTGCTTGAGCTGATGTTTTGTGTTCTGTACCCAGGGGAATTTTGTCTGGAGTCTTCTATATTTTTCTGTATGCCAGGAAAGGCCAATTTCTTATGTTAGCTGGTATCCTTCAGGCAATTTCCCTTCACCTCTAGTTTGCACTATTGAGATACAATCCCTCCCACAGATGTGGGCTGTTGAGGGAGCAGTATAGCAGGAAAGATAGCAGGGATATTATGATAGAATAATCATACAGTCCTTGGGTTGGAGCCAAGAAATGATGCTGTATTGCTCTGTTACATCTCAAACACGGACAATTTATGGGAAAAAACTGATTGGTCTCAAACTGTAATCTCAGGTGCTGCAAAAGCTGCTTATACAGTATTGGATTCATGGGCAAAGCTAAGTAGCACTGTTTGACTGGTAAATGCAGGTAGGGGAAAAGTGAAAGTAATGTTTTGAACTTAGTGGCATCAAGACATGTTAGACAACTAGTTAGGACGGTGAAGAAATACCACAGACTACTGAAAGACTGTACTGGCGTACAAGGACACCAGTATTCTTGGGGGAAATAATTCTCCCATCTAGCTGGATTTACAAATTATATGTTGTGTTTTATTGTTAACTCACCACCATGTCTGAGAACCCCATCTGTGATTAACCACTCCTCAGTCTTAGGCTCAACAACAGACTCCTTAGGCATCTAGAGATTCAAATGCTGTCAGAGATAAGAGTCAGCCAAATGTAGACTTCCAGGAAGAAGAGAAAGTAGGCAAGCACCTACTTCTCACCCATAGCAAAGCTAGACCTTCTCTCTGTTCCTCTTCTTCCACTGTAAAAACACCAACTCACACTTACTTCCCCTTTCTCCTCACATCAATAAAAATCATCAGGTGCTGTGAATCTAAAGTCCTGGAATAAAGTAACACCTCCATGAAAATACCTGCTCTATGTTCAGCTTCAGTAAGAATAATTTTTTTTCTTTTTTTAACTCTAAGAAAGTGCTTAAACAAAAATAACAAAATAACAAAAATAATACATATTCATTATTCAACCTCTTCTATCTTTCTTTACTCACTTCAGGCCACTTAAGACTTCAGAGGAGCCTTAAAAAAGAGGGTGAGGCTAGCAAAGATAATTTGATGTGAGTTTAGAATGAAAGATGAGCACAATGAAGCAATGAGGTAGCAAGTCTAGAACAAATAAACAAAAGTACTTTTCTGTAGTAATGCACAATGGAGCTTAATGCTGGATGATGCTGTACAGGCCATAAGACGAACAATTACAAAATGGACTAACTAATGAAGGATGGATCTGTTGGTGGCTACTAAATATAATGTGAAAAAGCGGCCTCTGGCATAGGAATTACTTGATAATATATTGGACAGTGAGAACAAGAGAAAAAAAGTCACTCTGTGCTTGCTTTGTTTGTCATGTATTATCTGCATCCACTATTGGAAGCCACAGCCGAGAATTAGATGGGTTAAGGAGACCTGATCTATCATTTTTTCCAAAGGCAAAGATAATAACTTACAGAGACATACATTCAGCAGATGCAGAAAACACTGAGCAGTACATCTGGTTAGCAACATGTTTCAGCCTGGATTTATCTTGGAGAAAAACTCTTCCCTCTCCAACCATCACTGCTTCTTCGTAACAATCCAAATAAATCTTGATAACTAGCAAACAGAAGCACCATTAACTAGGTACAGACAGTTAACACTTTTTGCAGCCATCTACCACTGACTCTCTCAGTACCATCAGAGAGATAAACCCGGGTTGGCTGGACCACATATCTGAGGTGATTCAGCAGTTGTGTCCTGTGCTTTTTTGGGAAGGGTTTAAAGTTTGCCACAGAAACAACAGGAAATGGAAACTGTGTATTTCAGATCAAAGGGGAATTTAATCCATCACTTTTATATAAGGGCCTCAGGAAGAAACAAAAAAAAAAACCTGTTCCATTATGACAGAAATTTCAAACCAGTATCTTAATATCGGAAATGCTAACAAGAAACTCTCATTGCAACTACACTACACGTAGCATTCTGTTTGGCTTTTTGTCCACAAGCAGTTACGGTACTTGTACATAAGTTAGGTATTGTCACATCCCCTCGTTTCTACATTAATTTTTCCTTGCTTTAAGAAAACAAAATGTAGTGTTTCTCAAAAAAGTATGCACTAGTTCAGATGCTATTCTGGTGCTCTGTTCACCTGTATTTAGTAGGTCAGATAATGTTATCAGTGACATTCCTTCTGGCCTTCAGCTCTTTTATAAACAATCTTCATGCTTCAACTTGCCTCCTTGTGTTTCACCTCCTTCAAGCTTTCACTTTTTGCTTCTCTACAAACTTTTATCAACTTCCATTGCTACCCAGAAACAGTGGTCAATAATTTGCTTCTGCTTAGAAATGTTCTGGTGTAATGGAGCAATTCTACCAAAGCTATTCAAGATTTTCTCTGTATCATTGCAGACAGATTGCCATCCCAACCCCAAAGCATCCCTCCAGCCTGTTTCTCTCCGTATTTGCAGTGTTGTAAGTGAAGGTGGCATTTGCTACACCACAGGCAGCAACATCTGAAAAGGAACAGGACAATCAATGATTCCTCAGCAACTAAGCTAGCAGCTAAAACCTAACTCTCAATGTTATTATCTTCCCCCCCCCCACTTTAACCAATTAAATGTTATTTTGGCAGGCATTTCTCAGTCTCATATGCATCCTCCTTTTCTGAAGAATCAAACATACCTTTTCAGTATTTTGTATGGGTTTCAAAAAGAATCTTTGGGACCTACTGTGAAGAAAGAACCCAAGAAGATTCAGAATCTCCCAAAAGCACCAAGAAGAGTGCTACTAATTTTCTTTTCCTTGTAATGTTTTCCCTACTACACAACTCCATAAGAGTCACTGAAGTGAGAAAAATCATGTTTTTCCAGTCTGTGAAGCACAGTATCTTTGCTTCTGCTTTTGTGGCTTTCCTGAAGGGCAACTTAATCATTTTAATGCATTGGAGACGGGGAAGGAGAGAAGAACTTTTGCATACGGAATTACTTCTCAGGAATAGAAGTTTCTGCTATTGCAGGGAATGGTGCAGCCCTTTAGAAAAAAAAATCCAGAACAGGTTAGCTCAGGTTTCTTGAAACAGTTTTGTTAGGGATAATATCAGTAATCAAATTAAGCTTGCCAGATTTGGAGTAGGTCCTCAAATTTCCTTCATAAATAAAGCTAGGATATGATGTATTTCACAATATATGTACTAGTATTTTCCTTCTTTCATTAGATTGAAAATTTACCCCAATACAACCCTTCACAGAATGAACTATGATCATATATAAAATACGTAATAAATACTACTACTAAATCAGCAGGTTCTATGTCAGCTTTCTTGGTGAGAAAAATTTAAACTACAGGGTTTACAGGATACAGAAGTGCATTGAAACTTAGCAACAAAAACTGTGGAAATGCAGCACATTTCTCTTCCCCTATTACAGGGAAGCAGTCAGGCCCTGCCTTGCCCTTTCAATTCTTTCTATACTGCTGTTATTTTTAGTCTGACAAAGTTTAATATATGTTTAGTCAAGACTAAACCAAAGTTTAGTCAAGATTCAGCTCATCTATATAAAAGAGAAGAATGGAGTATAAGAATACAATTAAGAAAAACAATGCCACAAATTCATGGGCAACAGAAACATTTTTGTGTCCTCCAGGAAGACTGAAAGATAACTTTCGCAATGGTTTCATGTATTTAATTATACACTATCATACATTTAATCATATGTACCATTTAACTGACATTTATTTTCCAGTTTTTCTTGCACATTTTTAAAGCATACCTATCTTTGCATAGTTGTACTTGGCAGTGTAAACACTTGGACAGTTAGCTCTGGTACACTTCTCAGACCCAACAAACCAGACAACCACGTTCAAAACCAGCTGCTTTAAGTTAGATTTGAACCTGCAGCAGTCTTAAATGTTATCGCTCATTTTCAGATGCAGTCAGTACCTTGTGATTCCAGCATATTCCAACTCTCCAAATATTATAAAAAAATAACTTACTACGTATTCTCAAAAGCTGTTTATTGCTAATCAGATGTGCTTCACTTTACATTTAGTATGGTTGAATGAAATTAATTCAAAAGGGATTAACATACAAGCTTTCATGTAAGCTTTCTTGTCTCTTCAGATAGCAACATGTTAGTCTTGGATAGCACATGACTTAAATTCATCTGCTAACTGCTTTAGGTAACCTTCAGAGAAGAACAGATGCAACATCTGTCTCCAATACAAAATGTTACTGATATTTTAGCTAGCTAATCTGCCCTGCCTCTCAGCAGCTTATTGCTCCTGAATGTGTACTATTTACCTTTCATTTCCCACAGTTGCTCAGTGTCAAAAATCCAAAATAAAACACAAGTCCTGCTTCAAATAAAATTTGAAGCAAAAATGACTTTGGAATATTAAAAGATAAACCAATGCTTAAGTATACAGTAAGTTAAAAATCACCATCCCCTGACAGGAAAAGTCTTACAATTGTTAGAAAAGTGGTAGACTTTACAGGTTTTACTAAGTTTAGCTTGTAAAAGCTGAGGAAAGAAGTGCAATTGTAATAAAACTAGAACACACTACAAATATGTTGCTAGAGGCAAGGTTTGTCTCCACCTCATGACTAAAGTAGCCCAAGTCTGGACTGTGTGCTTACCTTGGATCTTGGGTTTGCTTAAACTGTTCTATTACTAAATGGTAAGTTTTTATCGCAAGCTGAGTGAGACTTCTAAAATCAACCTGACTGAAAGCTCATTGTTGCTTCCTCATCAGTATGCCAGAAGGACTATGTGACATTTCTATGGAACGTCTCTATACTCTTGGGACTGATGATTCAGTGCAGAGCTGCTTGGAAATTCTACAAAACTTTAGCCCTCCTCACTTCCAAATGGCTTTCTTTTACAAGCCTGTCAAACTCAACTAAAAATGTTTGCTTTGTGTGCAATATGAAGGGGAAGGATGGAAATTTCACAGCACAATGGATTAGGCAGCTCACTAGGAAGAGAAAGCTGCATTTTCATGAGCAGCGTGAAATGTATCTCCTAGGTTGAATTCTTTTTTTTCTGCAGTTAGGAAAAAAACACTGCCAAATTTTAAGGTGCATAGTGAGCAACACTCAAGCTGAAAGAGCACGCACTTAAGATCTCTGTAATGTCAATTTGATGAAATTTTTTCCTTGTCATAGTTTCATGAAAGAGATCAAGGAAGGAGCCATGTTTATAACAGGGCTAGCAACTGGCAAAACAAATGTGATCAAACTGGAAGTGTCAAAACAAGTATAAACCCACAGACTAATTTTGGTTTTCACATCACTGCAGAGTTTAGAGACTAGCCTCACCTCAAATTACACAGTATTTAGCAGCAAAGACCCATCTCAAGAAAATTAATACCTCGTCATACCTCTCAAAATCCAGCAACTGTCCCCACAAGCCTACAGATAGGAAGGTACCAATCTGTGGTACCTGCAAGTGATTCTGCTACGAATTGTCCTTGGATTCACAGTAAGATACAACAGGAAAAAAGACAAATGAAATGGGATCCACTGGTAAGCAGCAGTCAAAGACCTCACAAACATTTTTCCCACATGAGCTTTTTCTTTGTAAATATATTTTAAACACATAATGAAACTGTCTAGAGTGGGAAAGTCAAAGCTGTCTGGATTCAATAAGGCCAATAAGAACAAATTTGCAGAATTTACTGTGTGAGAGGCCAGTACCACATTCAAAGACACCAAGGAAGACATAGTATCAACTTTTTTAGTCACAAAGTAAGCACCCACTACAGGTGAAAAAAAAACAATCTCTGGGAATGCTAGGATAAGTTTGTTGTATGTAAATTATATATGACTGGAAATTAGATCCCTTAAGCTTCCTCACAGGCGATTTCAGAAGGAAAGGAACAGCGCAATTTTATTAAGAACTTTTACCACATTTAATTATATATCCAAATTTTTAATTTTCTAAGGAAACAATTACTTTGAGAAGGCCTACAAAGATAACATAAGTAGTGTTGAAAAGGAACTGAGTAGAATAATTTAAAACTTGATACAGAGCCATTAGTGAATCATATGTTAAATCCACTAATGATGCAAGTTAAGATGCATTGTAAAAGCTATTGAACGCATATATGAAAACCAAAGATATTTACAATATTAACAGTTAAATTCCTTTTGATTTCAGGGGTACAGGCTATCATCAGAGGGTTAAAGGAAAATCACGGCAAAAAGTGAATTAAAAAAAAGAAATAGAAAACAAGATGTACTGAGGAGTAAGAAATCATTGGATCAATATTTGATACATATTATGGCAGCAAGAAAAATCACTGTATTCGATTTATATTTGCAAAACCTCACGTGGGGAGGCAGTAATTCTGCCTTTAAGGAGTCTACATTCATTACTGAACACTTCTGCAAAAAAAGGATTCAGGCAAAATTCACTCAATTCAAAACACAGTGTATTTTGTAAGACAACCTTTAAAGCTTTATGTATGAAAAATGTTAGTAAAACACCATTTTGTATGCCCACAAATCCATCTGCGATGCATGGTTGAGATGCATGCACAATAGGAATGACAGTGTCAAGTTAGGATTAAATGAATAATCTAAACAATGTACTCAATTACTTCTTCCTCCTTCTAGAGGGAGTAGTCTTAAACAGGCCAGATTTTTTCAGGTTTCATAGTTCTAATTAACATCTTACTTCTAGCCACTTCTTCAGCATGGCTGCTTTCTTCTCCCACAGATGAGTACATCTGTGTACAATGACTCCATTCAACCAATGTATGTTTTCCTTGGCCACTGGCTTTGTTGCACCTGCAAGCTTATTTATAAGGTCTTCTTTCCCTGCTTCTTGCTTTCACTTTCTTGTTGCATGGAAATTTACCATAAATCCTGGCACATGAGTTAGCTCACTCTGGAAAGAATCCAAATGTCTTTGGTGGGACTGTTTCTCCTATTTCACTGCTAGAACATATTAGTACTGAATTCTGTAAAAATCAATTAAGATTATGACTGCTTTTTTTTTTCTTTTTTTTTTTTCCCCCACAAGATGTGTATAGTAGCATTTGCAGTATCTTTTACTATGATGATGGCAGAAGCTCCATAGCAACAGCATGTTTGCATTCCTGCCGGAACCACATTGCCCCTGTACTGTCTATCAGGAAAACATTTCTGATATGTAGAATCACAGTTATTTAGTTTGTGTGCCGGAGAGTTTATACTGCTTAAGAGAATAAAGTTTTAACTAAAAAACTCCATCTATCTGTCCATAGTTACCAGAGGTTTCACTGCTCCAGCTTTCTTGGGAGTTTTGAGTGATATTTTTTTGGTGCTAAGGAACTGGAAGTTTTGGTTTCCTTCACCAGTAACTTACTATTATACAAACACAGGTAAGAGCCATTTAGAGGGTTTAAACATATATTCTTAAATAATTCTTAATTTCTCTTGTAGACTCTCTGATCCTTTTCTTTGCATGTACCCACTCAAAATGGTCTTTGCCCACTTAAAACTGGCCAAGAAAAGCTTTTCATAAAGTACACACAAGCAAACCAAACCAGATTAGATAACAAGCAGCCACATGGCTGGGCACAGTTATAGGAAATGTAACAATACACATTTTTAAGGCTAAAATCAGAACATCATGGATATACCACTCTACCCCTGATACTACCACTCATAGTCAGCAGACTAAGAAACTCTAAAATGAAACGTTTTTCACTGATCATTGCCTGTAGCATGGCCCATTGGAAGGAACATGAGACCTGGCTTCACATGTCAAATCCAAGGCAGACGCACAAACACATCATATTCAAGACAATCAATTACTTTGTATCCTTGTTTCCATTTTGATCCTTGTCTTATGTAGCCAAATGACAATTACTATTTAGAAACAATTCTAATGTTTTCCATATGCTAGGAAGAACACAAATCAGCCCCCCATAAATGGTACAAAAAAGCATGCCAGCTCAGGATAGGTAATTGTACTCTCTTATTCCCTGGGCAGTTAGGCTGATGAGAACTGCACAGATCTCCTACTGAATGTGCAAAATGGTTCCAAAGCCTCATGGTTATCCACATTATTAAATAATGACAGCTCTAGTGAGTCAGCATCATAAACCAGGATAAATGCTCTTGACCAGGTAATCACCTCGGGGATCCAAAAGGATTATCTCTGTCACTGTGCTAGCAGACTAAACTGCTTGCCAATCATCTCTAACTGATTACAACTCACAGATTTAGTGGTACCTTACACTTGAGCCTGCTAGTCCAGGAGAAGAGGTTGAAATTCCAGAGTTGCCAGTGTTCTAACAAACAGGCAAACTCAAAGTTCAAACCTGTGCAACTCATTAACTACTCCTGTAATAATTCTGCATAAGTCAAGTGCTGTTCTACCATATTTGAGTGTACAATATACAGGAATATACACTTGTCCTCTGGGAAAAGTGGGGATATGAAATGTTAGGCTTAGAAAGCAAAATAACCACATAGTATATTTCGCATAGTATTTTTGTTTCCAGAAATACAGTCAAATACCTTCTATTTACTACATAAACATATCAGCTTCTGACTGCTGGGGTTGGGAATGTCAACTCTGAGCTGCTGATACAGAAGCGGCAGCAACAAATCTGCCTCCTTCCTGAGGACATCCGTGAAGATGGAAGGCTGATGAGTTAGATATTCATAGCATTGGTGGGAAAAATTGACAGCAAGAGAGGAGAGGAAGAGAAAGGCTCCACCTACACAAGAGTCCCAAAGGAAAACTACAGTTGGGGTGGGAGGGGGGAGGGGAAATGGTGTGAGGAGGGTGGGGATTAGGCTGAATTTTAAAGACAAAAAGGATTTCAATTCAATCAAAGCCAGAGACTCAGTCCATTACTGCTGTTGTTAAAAGCTGGAGACCGCAGTCCATCAGCTCCAGACCTCAGTACTCAGTACCAAAACACCAAGTTTCTACTTGATGCCAGTAGAACTTTGCAAGATTCTTCTCTTATCTCAGTCACTACAACTGCTAGCCCTGACTACTAACTTTAGCAGGGCCTGTGGAGGATCAACTGTTGATGATAACCACAGAAAATTCTTCTCACAGCCCATTTCTTTTCCTCGTAACTTCACACACCCTCTGCCTATTGCCTGCACCACAAAGTTTTCAGTAAGCAAGATGAGTTCTTGCTACCTGCCCTGTAAACTGCAATTATTTCCTCACCAGTGCAATATTTCATGCCTGGGTATAGTAGCTATGTAGTACTAACCATTCATGCTTCTGCACTTCCACCCAGAAATGGATATTCACCATTCTAACTTTGTACATATAAATTCATCCCACCCTCTGTCCTCCCAAGAAGTTGCTTGCAGTTGCTATGTATGCAGGACTCTGAGATGCGTAACAGTAACAATATTTGATTCTACTGTGATCCGTACCTGCAGGAGCAAGAAGTCTACTTAACAAATTCAATATGAATTCAAGTCCTCAGTTAACAGCTTCAGGAGTGGATGCAACTTAACAGAGAGGCACCATCTAAGTGAAGAAACAAAGCCAAGACAAACGAGATTCTCCTAACCTGCCTTGATTTTTACATGGCAGAAATAGCAGGCATCTATTAATTTTCATATCTTTATTCAACAATGGAGGGGTAGAATGGTAGAAGACTAAACACATAAGACAGACATGGAGTTAAATTATAACAATTTGAGAAGATAAAAAACCAGCAGCCTTTTAATGAAAAATATTTACAGGCATCAATAATAAGAAACTAGGGCAGGGGGTGGGAAGAAATTATGTAAACTCGATAGCAAAGAACAAAAGCCCATACTGCAGCTCATAGACTTGTGTGGTTGTTCTAATGACACATGGAGATTTCAATTCAAATTATTCAAGACATTTATCTGCCAAAATAAACCAGGACTAAAAAGTTAATAAATAACTTCCGGAACCTCTCTCCCCCACCCACATCAATAACTAAGCCTCTAGCAAAGTAACTTTTGTATAGAAGGTGCCACCTCTGCTTGTGTTCAGTTATGCCTAGAGCATCGCTTACAAGAGATACCCACATAAAATGGCAGCAATATGTAATATTCAAAATATAGCCCTTGCATGATGCTTTGTCTTGTCAGCTGCTACAATCTTCATCAAGTTGATACAGCTTAAACAGACACAATATAATAAGCTTTTCCAAACACTTTAACCCCAACAGAAAGGCTGTATTTACATGTTCATGACCCTTATGCCTCCAAGGGGAACTTGGCCAGGAAAGATGCTTCTAGCAGAAATGTCAAAATAACTGAGAAAGGAGATAAGGATTAGCTGCCACCCTGTGGAATGAAAGCACATCCATATCGATAACACCTTTTCTGTCATACTCTGGGAAGAAATGGAAGAAAACCAGCAGGTCCTTTGAAATAGAAGAAACTAAATGAGCAAAAGAGCAAGATATTAAAGAGATAATACAAGATTTTCTTTAATAGTCTTCATAAAAGATAATGTAAAAAGATACCTAGAAAGAGTCTGGGTAACAAAGCTCAATACAAGATTAGGATGACTTAGGGTTTTTTACATTTAAGTTGTCATACTGCAGTAAGTGACCAAACTTTTAATGACTACAAAAAACTAGTGGAAGAAGTTGAACAACTCCTTTTTCCCCTCAAAAAAACCTAGTAACCCAGTCATTTAACATCACCATGCTGCACAGCATGGGTAAAAAAGTGACAGAGTCAGGAAGAGGCTTTTCCAGTGTGTTTAATTCCAGACAGCCCACTGGTCATCAAACAGATTGAGCAATATCAAAGACAGGAGATTGGACTAGCTGAACCAATTTAGTTTGGAGTGGCCTCTTCTGTTTTTCCTTTTCTGAGGTAACAGACTTCGAGCATCACAGTGACTCCACTGATCAGTTACTGTAATCCTGTAGCAAATACAGAATGGTCACAACAGCTGGCTTTTACAAAAATTGGCTTTTAAATGCATTTTAGATTCTATTTAGTTCAAGATATTCATTGCCTCTAATTAGCAAGTGATAGCAGCAATGTCTAGCAGAAATAAACCTGTCAATTTCCATTCAGTTGCTAAATTCCCCATTAGGGCCTAGGAAAAGAGAAAGCTGGGAAAATACTGTGATTCGGCTTTGGCTATACTTATATCCAGCACATTTCCTTATAAAACTGACATTGAGTGTTGCTAATAGACAGTCTTTACATTACAGCTCTATGCTGGCAGAGGTAGCCATTCACTAATTACGAGACATAGTCATGAGAGCTCATTCCTACTTCCCTCAATAACACATCTATTTCTTACAACTCTTTAAATCATTATTAAGTATGCATTCCTATAAGGGAATACATGCTGTTGGGATCTCAAGTATGTCAGGGCAATCCACAACTTGTAGCTGAAATTTAGCACCTGCCTGAAAGCACTATATTGTTATTTAAGTGATCACATGATGGAAAAAATAGAACAGAAACATGTCAGTTGCTGCTGGTGGGTTTTTTGTTTGTTTTGTTTAGAGAAGTCTGACAATAAAGAATCCCCAGTTCTAGTCTAAATTCTGTTTCTCTTTCCAACCTTCTGGTACGTCCTGAACCTTCCTTCAGTTTGTAAATCTCCATTTAGGATGTTGAAAATAAAAGACCTCCTCTTTCTCATAATCAGAACTAATTATGTTCCTATTAGGATTTCCATATATTTTGAGATGCAAGGTCAGATACTCTACATACCTCTTGCTGCTTCCTGCGCAACCTTTTGGCGTATCAGCCACTCCTCCCAGTTTTGCATTATCAGCAGACTTACAGAGTACACTCTGCCCCTTCATTCAGACCACTGTGAAGATGTTAAACAGGACTGGATGCAGTGCTGAGCCCTGGGATATGCTGCTGGCTGCTGGCCTCCAATTAGGCTTCCTGGGACTGATCACCACCCTCCAGGCCAGTTTTTATGCACCTCACACTGCTCATTCAGCCCATACTCGATCACCTTTTCCATGAAAATCTGATGTGAGATAATGTCAAAATCCCTTGTCCCTTTATGAACTTGTACAGTTAAGAAATAAAGTAGTCAGGGTTTTCCTGAAATGCTTGCTACGGTAATTAGGTTGTGACTGAAAAAAAACCCCAAACAACCAAAGAATGAACCTGTCTGTTCTTCAGAATGTCTCTGTTGCTATGGTCACAAATTATCATAGTAACCGTTAGACACTTACGTATTTTTTAGATTAAAATTGCTTCTATTTTTACGGAATACAGATCCAATTGAAAGAAACTACTCATTCTTACAAGGAAATACTAAAAAGAATCAGAGTATAAATTATGGCAACACTACTGAATAAACAAAGTGGTTAATTGCAAAAAAGGGGGGGGAATAAGTCACAAACACTATCGTATTTCCAGGAGCTAGAAAATAGCTTAAGTGGACAACAAAAAGATTTGAGGACAGCTATTCTATAACACCATAATCTCAGCAAGCCTCACTGGAAAGTGGCTCAATTAGAAAGCCCAGCAAGATTAAACAGCCTTAGCGAGGGGTTAACTGCAGTATTACTCCGTATTTCTTCATCAGAGCCCCAGTTTGTTGGTGTCATGTTCCCCCCTCTCCTTCCCCCAGGTAGGACTTTCACTCTCTTACATAGGAAATACTAACATTCAGCCTGTCAACTGTTACCAGAAAAGTCTCTGCTCTCTCTTTTTCACGACTGTATGTTATACCCTCTGGTGGACAAAATGCAATTCACAATCCTTCCCTTGCCTTCCGGCCTTTAGATCACACCACTCTGCTAACAGGAACTTCATCATGAAAATGTTGAATCAAAACCAAGCATTGCTACACAGCCTCTAATTTCTGCACTTCAAGGAAGGTCCTTCAGGTAATCTTTACTGGGCTAGATCTGTCTCAGCTTCTCCATTTTCTTACTGGGCTTTCATTCAACCCACACTGTCTCATACACAGCTCAGCACGCCTGAATTTAGACATGAATTAATGGACACATGTCAAAGTAAAAATTTCATTTATCTCTACATGACATTCAGAACATCTGAGAAATAATTTACCAGAGGAATCAAAGTGAGGAGTCCATCACCTCAGTGCTTTCCCAAAAAGGCAGCAGCATGAATATAAAAGGTTTGTGTTCAATACCAGTTTGATGATGAGGATCATTTACCTCCTGATTTTATAAAGTCACCAAAAATTTTCAACTTGCTTTCTTTTTGGTAAGTTACTAAGCAGTATTTATGATAAAAACTTACTTATCTTTTATGTAAAAATTTTATATGCTTGCCATGCAGCCTCAGTCTCCTCCCTGAGCTGCTGCAAAGAACATGACTGAATTCCCTGCCTTTGATGTCAGTATAGCAATGTATTTCCACTGCTTCCACAAATCTTCTAGTCTCAGACAGCTATGTATTACAGAAAACTTGAATTCTTGCTCCTCTCGAGTCCACTCATTTTTGCAGCCTTTCCACAAATGTTACTTCTAACATTTGGCTAAATGCAGACAGAACGCTCTTGTCCAAAGGGTCTGCAGTAGACATATTTCAGCTAGAACCCACTGCAAGAAAATGGAATGACATCAAACTATGCTATCGGCAAGAGATGCTCAGATTCCATCTGGGAATCCAGCCTTAGGCCTTGTTGTACAAATGACTCCATGATTCTAGGTCACAGGATTAAATAATGGAAAAACGCTACATTTCAGCTCTACAAGACAGGATTTTTCATGTCTCCACACTCAGCAAAATGGAAGTAGTCCTTTGCTTCATGAAAACATGGGAAACTTAACTGGGTCATGAAAGGACAGGAGCTGGGAAAAGAGAGCATGAAAACAACCATTTGCTTGCAAGGGTTTACAGAAAGGTTTTTGGCAAAGAAGCAGAGACCTAAATTTTACCTGCAAAACTGGAGAAAAAACCCCACCAATATGCCACTGTTTCTTTTAACTTCATTATTATTTTGATTCAAATTCTCATCAGAAATAGAGTGCTGGCAGTTCTGACTAATTTTGGGATTCTACAGACAGCTGTGTATATGAGCATAGCGAAGTCCAGCATTTAGTTCGTCCAAAACTGTAGGCTTGGGGGGAGGGGTAATTGCCCAGATGGAAGATATCCTCTGGAGCTCCCTCAACATATCTACTGCAAAGTGATGCGAGACACCTGATACTCATCTGGTCCTCCCTGTAGATCAGCTGCCTGCAGAGGTAAAATTAAAACTTCATTATTCTGAAGTGATGAAAGGTTCAAGAATCTCAATGCATGTTGCTCAAGCCCAGCTTAGAAAGGTAAGACACAGAGAGAGGTGCTATAAGAGAGGAATCAGGCTCTGACCTATAGAGCAGAGAGTCTAAGTATTGCTTGAGGATCTGAAGGGCAGCAGTATTTCCTGGACAAGTCTGTACTGTACAGAAGACAGGTTCTTAGCTGCTATGAAGGCTTACTGTCTTCCTTTTCCATTCAGTTGTTCTCACAAGTTACTCTGAACACTTCTTAAGATCTCTTCTGAAGCCTGTAGGCCTGTTAACAATACCTGTAAATAATGTAAGACTGAGTTATGTTGATTGTGTCCAGTAATAGTGCCAAATTCCGGATTAAAAGTGACGAGGAATCCTTTCTCCTCAGTAACACTGATGCACATTCCCATACAGCATACGCATTTCTGCACAAACCACCTCTCAAACATTAAACTCAGTAGGCTCCAGACCACAAATAGCACACAGGAACTCCTAGGCAACTGGTCCTAGAAGCAAGGAGGTTGAACCAGATGACTTCCAAAGGTCCCTTCCAACTCCACTGACTGATTCTACGAGTTCATATAGCTTCAGAATACTTTGCGGATTTTCCACGTATCTGACTTTAGAGGCAACTCAGCAGCACCACCACAAGATATTTCAGCCAGGTGGCATGCTGCAAATTTTTAGTGGGAAAGGCAAGAAAAACTGTACTACTGACAAGTTACAGAGAGATGTGATTCAGCAATTCCCCAGCAAGTATCAGAGTAATGTAACAATACACTGTCCCCATCAGAAAGAAGGGCAACAAAATTCCCTCCTCCCCAGATTTCTCTCTTAGGCAATAAGCCACACTTTCCAGCACTATATGCAAGTCTGGAAGACAGACAGAAGAACTCAGCTCACCTCAACAGCTGCTCTCAAGCATACAGTAACACTTCGCAGGTAACATGCAAACCTCCTTGATACAGTGCTATGTGCAGATCAGAGAACCAGTGGAGTATTCCATAGTTATCCAGCTTTCCTCCTAAGGCACTATATTTCCTGCTGATTAAGATGGCAAAGAATAAACAACAATTTCTGGGAAGTTGAGATTCTCTAGAAATCTTTCTTTTCAAGGCAAAAATGACTTGGCCTTGTGAGGGAGTCACACTTCCAAGAGGGATGTATAAAAGAAGAAAGCCCAGACTGCAAAGGAACAATGAATGGAACTCAATTCACTAAAATGGGGGAAGGTGTAGCTTCCCCAGCACAAGCTTTGCAATTTTAAGAACACCAGCATCCCTCTAATACATCCTCTACCTACCAAGGAAACTAGCCTAAAAGAAATCAGAACCCTGGACCTAGAAATATAAGGCTGGAGAATCAGAAACTCAATAAAGAACAGTAAGAAATCAAGATGTTGAGTTGAAGTGTAAGGTTTAAAACTTGACAGTAGTCTCTTCCTATTTCTTACTCACTGTGGAGGATCCTGCCAAGCAAGTAAACACTGTTCCCTTTTATGCAGCAAATCATTAAGTTTCTCAGATGGGAAACCACATTTCACTATTTTATCTTCCAACAGCAGAACACTGATTCATAGTACTATGAAGCGTGGAGGTACAACATTTCTTTCCAAAAGGCGGCCATGGCTTTACTTTGTATCTCATGGTACAGGTATTTCAGGGCAATTTTTAGGCATACAAAATTTGACAAGAACAACCCCCTCTTGCAACTTTAGGAATTACTTTCTCTCTGTTTTTTAGTCTCTGCCCAGGCGTATTAGGAAAGGGGTATGAAGACTTACTGAACACAATGGGTTCTACTGCTAGGTGAAGATGTAACCATTTGCTTAATTGCACACTGAAGGTCACAGCTGTTACTGAAGAGAAACAATTCCTGCTGAAACATTCCAACATTTCCTGCTGAAAACAATGAGTATCAGCTGACAAAAGCATTTTATCAAACCAGCACAATCAGTGTTCTCATTAACAAGGGAATTTCTACAAAAAATATGCCATCCAATGCATTTTAATCAAGTGGAGCACAAGCTAGCAGTCACGTTTCTACTGGAAGAAAATAGTGTCCACGCTAAGACATTTTTCTTGCTCTGGGTAAATTCTGCTGCTTGACATCATCAGCTTTGTATCACATACTAGATAACAGTCCTTAACTCTCCTTCGGACTGTCTCTTACAACCAGAAGTCATTTAATTCCCTTGTAAAACAAAACTCACAAGTAAGACTGACGCATAGCCACAGGCTAATAACATCAAGCAACAATACTAAGTAAAAAATACTTAGCATAGGACCTAGCTCAGGAAGACAAAGGTAAGCACACATGCCAAAACAGAGTCTTCAGAAATTCTTTTTGTGCTTCAAAGAAGGAAGAGTTACTACAAATGAACAGATTCCAGAAAACATTCTGGAAAGCCACTCTATGAAAGCAGAGCAATCTGAGATATCACAACACATGCAGAAGGAAAGGGCACAAGGATCAGCAGAAAGGGAGAATAATGAATCCTTGGCTTCCAAATCAAATCCCTCAAAATGATTTACACAAATGATTTGCTATGGAAATTTTTAGTTGGAAAAAAAGTAATCCAGAAATGTGGTCATACAGGTCCCTGGTATATAGAGAATATTGGTTCTCTTTTATTTAGTACAGAAAAATCTAGGACAGCAGTTCCTCACAACTGAATCTTCCACATAATCAGTAAAGATTTTTATCCCTTAGATGGAGAAAGAACTTTCCTCTGGAAACAGAAAGAATTCCTTCTTCAGGACATGCTTTGCATGTACTAGTAAGACATGTATGCAGTGTTTGCTAACAAACTAAAAAAAAACCAAAATACTTGCTTTTTTTTCTTTGTGAAACTCAAAACTCGAAGCCACATCAAGGGTTTTCTACTGCCTTCTGGGTAATTTAGGACAAGTATTTCTGGGAAGATGCAAGTTTGTAACATGGTTTGTCAAGACTTAAATGCTACAAATAAAACTAACTTAACTGTTTTTTAAAAATAATAAATTTGTAACATTTTTCCACCAGGACAATAGGAGACAAGAAAAAAAAACAGTCCTCATCTTCAACTTTACAAACTTTTGAACGGCTGTTCTTTAAGACAGAAATACTTGTGTAATATTACTTGCAGAAGTGCTTCTATACATCACCACCAGCAAATTACAGGGCTCTGTAAACAATCCACTGTAACTTAAGAAATGTGACAGCAAAAGATGTGGGCAAACACAAATGTCTGTATCTAGAGCTAAGAATGATCTTCATTAGGGAAGAAGGAGGCAGGTTCTTTGATAACTAGTTTCACTAAAGATAGAATGAATATTTGATGGTCTTATACAACCATGTCTATAAATGGTGCTCTCCCATTACAGATCTCAACAGGAACCCTACTCATCTTGAATTCCCACTGACTCTGTTGGCAGTTGCACAGGGGATCTCCCCTTAACAATGTTCAAAAGATTAGAATCCAGTATGGCTTAGCATGATGCAAATTTTCTCTGCAGCACTGCAATTTAACTCCCACAATATATATACTACATTCAATGTAGTTCTGTCCCAAGTGTTACATGCTGCTCAAGTCTTAGGACACTGATAAACATGGCACATGTTTATCAAAGAAACAAAAACTTGTTCAAGGGCAGCAGTAGGATAAAGCAAGAGGACTCATCAATCACTAATGCTCCTTACTCCCTGCTTTTTACCCCCCCTGAAAGGAATCCTGAAATTAGCAAAATTCATACATCAGCTATTTATTGGCTCTCATACCCTGACAACTGGATTTCCTAAATCCAGTACAGAAGATAAGGGCTCCTGAAATTCTCAACATGCCTGCAGACTACATTGAGATTTTCCCCAGTCATCTGCCGGAATGAAAAAAACTGTCCGAAGTAACAAGCATCAGGATGACATGGAGTTCAACCACTAAATGGCAAAGCAACAGTCTCCCTGCCAACTTCTCCCACCATATGGGACTCACCTCACACTGATGCCATCACAGGAATCAAAGTGAACAACAGAACCTGAAATAAAATTCAAGCAGCTTCAAAAAGAGCCAAAATCTTATGAATGTCCAACTTTCTTTCTCAATAGTTAACTGTTACAGTTACTGCTGTAACTACAGTTACAGTATCTACTTCACCACAGGTGCATTTAAGAGCGCATTTTCTTCATTACTCAGTTTTTCAATTATCTCCCTTCACCTTCCAGAAAAAAATTAGAACAAATCTCTTCACCTTCCAGTACTAGTAATGTGTATCTATCATACCCCTACCAAGAGCCAGTCCATTAGATTCAAAAGCACTCAGCATACATCATTTCAGCCACCTTCTCAAAGGGGATGGACATGATCGGTTTCGGTCCATTCTTAAGGAGGATGATTCATTGCGGGCACTTCTTCACAACACACAGCTGCAGAAGAATACCCAGAGCAAGACAAGACATTTTAGGGAGCCACTGACCCCTGTGGAACTCAAGTGTCTAATGTTTTTCCAGCTTCTGTGCAATGGATGTCTCTAACCTTACTCAGTTCTCCCAGCAAAGACTCTCCTCAACTAGGTTTATACAGTGAGAATTCCAAAGCAACAGGCTATGTACAGACATATCAACATTCCCTCCAACAGAAAGATGAAAAGGAGAAAATTCCTGAGGATGTGTATCCTCTACTCCATGTTCTGAATCCCAGCCTCCCTCTTGCCTCAGAATGAGCTCTACAAAGCAGTATCTGTTATGTACATGAATCTCAGCTCCCTTCCTTTGGAGAGTTTCCCCTCAAAAGTGACAGGTAAATCCCAGGACAGAGACAGGTGCCAGGGAAGGGGAGACTGCCTTAGGATGACTCAACAGAAGCAAGAGAGCCTGCAGCTTTCTTCTTGGGGCGGGCTTTGACACTTCTTACTGGAAGCTGAGGAGAAAGAAAAAGAGGCATCTTGGGTTAGTTTAACACCTAAATGTCTAACAGGAAGATACAAGAATGCAGATTGAAAACAGAGCACAAAACAACTATAACATGATGACCCTATTCATAGACTCACAGAGTGGTTTGGGTCGGAAGGGACCTTAAACCTCATCCAGGTCCAACCTCCTGCCATGGGCAGGGACACCTTCCACTGGAGCAGCTTGCTCCAAGCCCCTGTGTCCAACCTGGCCTTGAACACT
>WYDI02038542.1:0-21025 GCA_009867235.2 Psittacus erithacus | reverse complement strand
CATGAAAAACAACAAGGTGCTTGGTGACAGCCAGCATGGCTTCACTAAGGGGAAATCCTGCCTGACCAATTTGGTGGACTTCTATGATGGGGCTACAGAACTGATGGTTAGGGGCAAAGCAACTGATGTCATCTACCTGGACTTGTGCAAAGTGTTCGACCATGTCCTGCACAACACCCTTGTCTCTAAACTGGAGAGACATCAATTTGATAGATGGACCGCTCAGTGGATAAAGAACTGGTCAACTGGCCACACATAGAGAGTTGCAGTCAACTACTTATGTTCAACTGGAGACAGGTAACCAGGGCCAATGCCAGCCTCATGAAGTTCAACCAAGCCAACTGCAAGGACTTAACACGTGGGTCTGTGAACAGCAGGTCAAAGGAGGTGAGCCTGCCCCTCTACTCTGTTCTCATGAGACCTCACTTGGAGTACTATGTGCGGTTCTGGCGTGCCCGACATAAAAAGGATATGGAACTGTTGGAACAAGTCCAGAGGAGGGCCACGAGGATGATCAGGGGACTGGAGCACCTCCCCTATGAAGACAGGCTGAGAAAGTTGGGGCTGCTCAGCCTGGAAAAGAGAAGGCTGAGTGGTGACCTCACAGCAGCCTTCCAGTATCTGGAGAAGGCCTACAAGGATACCAGAGGGGGACTTTTCATCAGGGACTGTAGCGATAGGACAAGGGGCAACGGGTTCAAACTTAAGCAGGGGAAGTTTAGATCAGATATAAGGATGAAATTCTTTACTGTGAGGGTGGTGAGGCACTAGAATGGGTTGCCCAAGGAAGTCATGAATGTGTCATCCCTGGCAGTGTTCAAGGCCAGGCTGGACGGAGCCTTGTATGACATGGTCTAGTGTGAGGTGTCCCTGCTCATCGCAGAGGGCTTGGAACTATATGATCTTAAGGTCCTTTACAACCCAACTATTCTATGATTCAGTGACTGGACTTGCAAAGAGACATACAAAAACGATGAAGCAGAACAGGAAAGGAGGCCACTGCTCTGTAGCCACCTGCCTTTTCCTCCTCTTCCTTGACTATCTTTGCCTCTTTGAAAGATAAATCTGCTTGACCATACTACAGCATTCACTTTTCAAAACATCCACTTTGGGGTTTAGCATGTCCAAATAGAAGTATCAATCTAGACAGACATGGGAGGAGAAACAGAAAAAGACAATCTAATCGTGTGGTGATCCGCTTGAGTTTTTACTTGTTCACTGTTGATGTGCTTCAGGATATATCATTTAATTAATATTATACAAAGATAACAGTAGTGCTCAAGGTAACCCTTGCAAAAATTCAGTTAGGAATATGTGCAATGATCATGCTTTGACTGCAAGCAGGTCTCATCAAGCCTTATGATGTATACAGAAGCAGCACAAATGACTCTATCCTCCTCTGATATGCCAGTAATTAAAATACAAATAATTAATTGAGATCAAGTTTTTACTATTAAACACTGTAACTTTTAAAGAACTTTAAACCAGGAGCTTAGATGTTGAACAAACGTTCAGGAATAAAAATGTTAAGTATGAAAATGTTTCAGATTTCAACTACTTAATACAGGCAAAACATCTTGGGTGGCATTCAACCTTGCAAAGTGCTGTTGTGATCTGCTATAGGGTAAATAAGCATTAAAATGTGAAGAGGCTAAGAAATAATGCACAACCTCAGATCTTTCTTCTTCCTCAAATTTTCAAAAACAAATTCATAAATGAATGGCAAAACCTCTTACACTGTTTCAAGCTCCTCTTGGGAACCAAACATCCAAACCCTTTAATTTCTTTTGGATATTCTTGTTTCAGTTCTCTGGCTTCACCAGAACCATAACCACACAGATGCAAACGAGGTATCACCAACTTGCAACCTCCTCAGTTCTCTTTTAGAGGCTGAAAGAATTCAAGGTTTTAATAAGCCTGGTTAACATTGCTTCAGTATAGCAACTATCTCCTAGAAAGCACTGAATTTGATCTGTTCTAACAAAAGCTTAGCTAGAAACCCTCTGGTTTTTCTGGCAGCTCCTCTGCCTGCCTCCCTGGGCCTGAAGACTGTCAAGGACATAAAGGCCAGTGAAGGTCTCATATTTTCCACCAACCTGTCCACCAACCTGCTGCAGAGCAAAAGTACCAGGACACCAGCAGTTTGGAATTTTCAAACCAGTGCTATCCCTGGCTGATGAATGATTAAGATATTGGAGTTTATGATCTTCAGGATTAACAGCAGCACCATCAGGGGCTGCTGGAAGCTTTGGCATCCAAGATCTTGCCAACAGGCTGTCTGATGGCCAGCCAGACCCTCAGGGCTATCAGCGCTTCTGCATGGCAGCTAGCCAGACATCTGCTACTCTGTCATACAGGCTGGGGTACAAAGTCATCCAGGTTATCTCAGAGCCTGATATGTTCCTTGGCAAGAAAACAAGATCCCTATCTGCATGTAATTTTCCCACATCTACTGTTAGACCTGAAAAAGGCTTTGTAGTTACTACAGTCCTCAGCCTGCTTGATAGCAACTGTCTTTTATCGCAAAGGATAAAGCACGGTAGGTACCTTTTTTCAGTTTGTGTTGCTGGTGGGTTTTGCAAGTATACAAAAAATCATATAAAAGAAGATGTAACAAAGTAATCTTTTTGCTTCCCCCCATCCCTAGAACTTATCTCCTACTCCACAATGCTGCAAACTGAACCACAACTGTGGTATCACCCCAGGGAAACTGTCTGACACTGAAAATTTGGTTTTGGACAAAAAACCCAGGCTGCTTTTACTTACACTGCAGTTAAAACATTTAAATAGCAAAAGCCATTAAATACATAAAGACATGTTGTATCTTGAAATCCTAAGCCATTCTGTGTGAAATATACAGCAACCAAATCTAGAGGGCAAAATCTAAGAATTGATGAATAAGCAACTATTTGTTAAATAATAGATTACTTTAGGCATGATCATATAAAATGGACCAGATAAGCAGGAAAAAAAGCCCCAGAGTCAGGCACTGTATCTGCTGCAATGTGAGCAACATATAAATGGGTTTAAAAGAGTAGTAAAATCATTATTTTCTGAGTGCAGCCGGTAAACCAAGAAAAAATGAAGTGGTTTCTTAAGTAAAATAAGCTTTGAAATGAAGTAGAAGTACACTGTGCTGAAATGGATGAGAAGCTGGTGAAGTGTCCAGTAATAATGCATTTAAGTAAGCGATTTGGCTAGAATTTCAAGTCATCTGCGAATAATTTATCAAATTGAGTAAAGCAGCACAAAAGCACATGCTGACTAAAAACTCCTGAATATTTTTGCTGTCCTGAAATTCAGCCTCCCTCAGTTTTGGTTCCTTTTCTTCTATATCTATTAAATGGATGAGAACATTCCTGTATGGCATCCAGCTGACAGCTGATTATAAAGTACATTTTTCCTAAACATATTTTTGAATAAAGACTGTAAAAATGGGCACAGACTTTCTTCTTTCTCTGAGAAAACAGAGGAAAATTACAACTACAAATGCATTGTGCCTGTTCACGCTGACGCAGCATGCTCTCCAGCAGTAGATTTCTACACACTACACAAAATACAATCAGTGCCTGAGACTCAGATACACTTGCTGATACAGGATTCAGACCGATTTCTTTCTGGGTTCAACATCTAAGTATTTTTAATTCTAGTCTCACTAGAGAGAAGAAATGTTGCAAAAGAGCAATAAATTCTAGCTAGCTGTGAAAGAACTCATTCTCTAAGACAGGTGAGAAAAACTTTTGCACCATACCACTTTCCTATGATTAGGAATAGCATATTTATTACAACAAACTGTAAGGTCAAGGGCCACAACAAAGAGGCCTCTGCCCCTCTAATTACAACACACTTTGTACCACAGGGATTCTTGCCCTTAGCAAGCATACTTATCTCAAATGCAGTGATAAAGAGCAGCCTATCTCCAACAATTCAGTACTGGGCACCTCCTTTCCTATCATATGTTTTTGCTCGTATACAAAAAGTTCCACTTTCTGTCACCCTGCCTCTGATGTGGTATGACATTTTGCTGTACCTCAGTAATGCCGTTCACAAAAAAAACAACTTATTTCCCCCAGTTCCAGCAAAGGCTGACTTAACTCCAGCTTATAAAGCTCTCACCTCCTGCCTCAATATCCCAAACACAGCTTCCAATAAGAGCATCCCTTCAGGTTTTTATTGTTTAGCTAGCTCTGGTAATAATTAAACAGAAAAAAAAAAATCAAAATTCAACTCTCAAAATTCAAGCATTCCACTCACTTTAACCAAAACCTTGATTTTCCTGCCCAACATGGAAAATCCTTGAAAAAACTATCTCTACTTGATGAAGCTCATGGCTGCCTTAGTTGTCATGCCTCTCCTCAAAATACTGAGTATCAAGGAGAAAAAAGAACACACTGACATGTTCAAAGCATTTAACTTGACCCAAACTAAAAAATTTCTAGAGGATCAACAAAACAAAATGGCACTGCACACTATCTCACAGAAGAAATGTGTTGTAAGATTAAAAAAAAAATTCCTAATTAAAAAACCAGCAAAACCTTCCACTTTACAACTCTGAGGATAGACTATTACTGAAAAGGTCCTAAAGCCTACTAATTAAAATACTTGGGCTCATGTTGTTGAAGAAGGTATTCAGATTAGTGAATCCATGTAGAACTGATCACTATAATAATATTGAAGTTAGTGAGAAAGAACTCACATTAGCACTAGGAAAAGCTTATTTCCTGTGCAGTTTTGGTTTGGGGTGTTTTTCTTGTTGCTGTTGTGGATTTTTGTTTTGTTTTTTACATAACGATAGAAAAAAACCTATTTGCTCAAGAAGAAAATACAGCATGCATTTCTTCATGGATCCCTGAAAAAGTCTGAAAAGTACTCTGCTGACTCAACCTGGTTTGACAGTATAGGCCATTGCAATGATTTAGAAGAACGTATAAGTCTTATATATTCTGAAACGCATGTATGCTACTAAAAATAATATATTCAGACACTATTTCAAATAAAGTAAGTTCTGCTAGGGCAACATATATTGCATCATTTAGGGTATACCTGAATAGAAGCATGATGTAGCACCCCTCAACAGCTGCTCTTAAACTGTTGCATTTGAAATGCAACAAATGGAATAAAGAGGAGATAAACACAACCTTAACTCATGGGTACATAGATCATCAGTTAATTCCATAAAAATGTGAATAGAATTGTGTCAAAATGAAGTATAATGCTGAACAAACTTCTTTCGTCATTATGGTTAAGTGAATTAAACTTTCCTTGATACATTCTCACTTGAGGCTCAAGAATCCATCACAAATGTCTAAACCAAGACTGGATAACATATGTCTTGTGGCTTTTTCATATTATCATTTTAATTTTCAAAATATCTCAAGAGGTGAAAAAGCACTAAAGATGAAAGTACTTCTATCAAAAGAAAAGAAGAAACAAAACCCCCACAATTTAATTAGCTGAGAAACCAGAGCTTTGTCAAAAATTGTAAATATAATACAGGAGATTATCACTCAGCCACAGAAAAAATCTCCCAGCATGCCTTTCCAGAAAGATATTTAAATTCAATGAAAGATCAATTATGGTTTATAAGGATAAATATGAAAGTTAATAGAGAGCATTGGCAAGTGGTGTTCTCATAGTAAGCCAGCAAAGTACCATGGATAAAGTAATCCAAAATATTAAAGCTTTAGAGACTATAGCTCTCCCAAAACACAACTCAATCACATACAGAAAATGAACAGAGAAAGAGCTTATCTGAGACTCTGGAAGACAGGGTCCAGAAGTTAATATTCAAACCCTTGCTAGCTATGTTTTGGCATTACTAAGTACTCAAAACTCAAGTTCAACGAAAGTATTTTTCCTCAGTTGGCTGCTCTTCAGGTTTCCCCTTAAGGCAACTCATGTGCTAACTCCTCTCCATCTGAATTACAGCCTGTAAGGGCTTGCTGAGCCATGTACACTGGAATGAAGCAAGAGAACTTTGGCGATTTTATACCTGAACCTAAAACAAAAATAACCCCAGTGCCCTCTTTCATGTTTGTCTGTGACAAGTGAAGATGGAAGAAAATATGGAAACTCCACTCTTTATATGCTCTGAATGTCCCAAAGCTTAGTCAGCAGTTCAAGTGTACCCATGGTGTCTCAAATGCTTCTGGACTGTGCCTCAGGCAATGAAAAATAACGCACTCACCACCTCTGCAATGTGACCTTGGTTATGAAGTCAGGGAACTGCCAACAGTCCCTGGGAATGGTTTAGTGACAAGGGTTCACAGATAGGAAAACCTCTGCAATTAGCAGAGGCTGTCCAGCTTTTGATTTTTTTTGAGCTCGAAGATGAACTCCTGAAGAAAGCTGCCATCTGAGAAACCCATACAGGAAGAACAGCCAAGAGGCTGGACTAGATGATGGTTCTCAGGGGCCTGAAAATTGCTACAAGATACATGAATAGATACATGAATGAACTAGAACAATGTGTTATTGTTTATGCTCTATTCACACATTTACATTCTGGCACATATTTGCAAACACTCCAGCTGCATTCACTATGTTAACACTCAGTATGGCAACCAGTGCAGTTGTTAGTGAGAGCAGCCTGGAAGAGTTGCATCTTGTGATTTGAAAAGAGTATATATTCATCCCAAGGAATCAAGAATGCCTCCTTTCAGGGCTGAACTGAATTGATTGTGTGGGAAGGATTCAGCTACAAAGGCTCCCTAGAGATGAACAAAAATGCCTTCGTGTCATGGAATTACTAATAACCTACTGGCATATATGACAATGAATCCTGAAAGTATAGTGAAGGGTAAATGAAAGCAGTATCTCAGAATGAAACCCTAGCAAGTCTGGTATAATTTGTGAAGAGTAAGCCCAGTGCTGGGAAAAGCCCCTACTTGCCATACCTATTTAAAAATCCAAATTTTGCCAGGGAAAGAAAGACATGTTAGGGCTTTGCACTACAGAACCGAGGTGTTCTGTGCCCAGAGCTGTGAAGGCACCTATGCACGAGCATATGAAGATACAGGTAGGCAGAAAACCAGAATTAAAATCCCACAGTGGAAGCTGAACACATTAAATCATGCACTTTCTGGTTTCTAGAGGCTTTGTATTAGCTGCGCACTACATCCTCAAAAACTATGGAACGCCAGTGAATAATCCTAACCCCGTGTTACTGAAGCTTTTATCCATTTATTTCCATGGTTTTCAAAGCAACAAATTTCCTGGCGGGCCCTTAATTCACAGGCCTAAGCCTTCTTTCCATTTATGTGAATTCCTCGAGGAGATACTTCTGAATACAGAATGTTCTAATTACTCCTTTCATTGCCCTTACACCATCCTCCCATTTCTCGGTTGTTTTGCACAGCCTGGTTCACACTCCTGAGGTATCATCCCAGAAAGGCAGAAATTAGTAAAGGTATGTATGCAGAACTGAAGACCAAGGGATGCAAGAACAGCAAAGGACCGGTTTAGCACACGGCTGTATTTACAAGGTTATGAAAGAGCAGGAACCAGCAGTATGAGAGGAAATTGATAGAGGCAGAACTTAAGCCTGGGGAAATTCTGACTTCATATTCTGCTGTTACAAGTTTATTATGCAGTTTTAGGCAAATTGCTTAACACTTACCTATGCTTGAAGTTATACTGAGAATTTACTGTATATGTAAGTCACTACCATTAAAGTTTACAAAGAACCACAGAAATAACCCTGTCACCTTATCAAGGCTTGGAAAAGGTCCAAACTATTCCTGAGCCACCCAGATTAATAATGTCTTTATACTGACAAACATAACCTTCTTGCTGGTACCTTCCTTCTCTAAATTAGGAATTTCACACTAGTAATAAAGGATATGTCTGTGGGATCTGAACTGCTTATGGTTTTCAGGTGCACATCTTCACATCCCAAAGCCCTGTCTAAACCACACATGATTCAGTGTACAAGCTTTACATGCAAACCAGAGACTGCATGCTGTCTGTAAAATAAAGTTAGCCAAAACACAGAGCACTGCTCTGTGCGAGCCCAGCTCTCCCTCCCAGTGCAGGGACTGTGCAACCAGCAAGAAGGCAGGCTTTCTGCACTACACAAGGGAGGTGCATGCTGATGCTGCTCTGACATTTGTCCCTGTCCTTCAGAGAACAGCACTGGAGTGTATGAGGGGAAAAAAAATTAAGGAAGCCTCTTATAGCATAAAAATAAATCCTACTGCATGACTTCCACCAGACTAGTTAATGTCTGTGCAGGAAATCTGGCAGACTGTTGATCACTCTTAGGAAGTGACCAGCTATGTGGAACCATCAAGTCTCAGAACTTTAAACCTCCAGAGGGGAACCAAATAGGTACTCTGGGGTTTCTGAATAAGAAAAGGGGAAGTGTTGTGGTATCCATATGTATATTAGAAGCAGAAAATACTGTTGTCACATTTCTCATCTTACTTTAAAATTAAAAATACTGCAGGCATCCTCACTTAAAAAAAACCCAAAAAAACCAACCTCAAACAAAAACCAAACCAAAACCAAACCAAAAAACCCTAAATGTGAATTGCTAGCACTCTTTCACAACCACAATTCTAGCCAAGTTTCATATTTTAGAATGTTCAGGGTAACTGAAACAAAAAGTAGCTTAATTATAGAAAGTTGGTGTTCTGGAATATTAATTACTGTAATGAAATACAGACATATCGATTAGACAATTATAACTCAGGCACAAGGAAAATTATTCTTTCTTCAGTGATTTGCTATTGTTAGATTTTTGTCTCTTCTGACCCGCACAAACTCTGTGTTCCTTCCTTTTGAGAAGCCAAGGAAAAATTTCTCCACCAAAAGGGTTGTCAAGTCTTGGAACAGTCTGCTAAGGGAAGTGGTTGAGTCACCATCCCCAGAGGTATTCAAAAGACGTGTAGATGTGGCACTTGCGGACGTGCTTTAGTGGTGGACTTGGCAACGCTGGGTTAACAATTGGACTCAATAACCTTAAAAGTCTTTTCTAACCTAAAAAATTCTATGATTCTAGGACATTAAAAGAAAGTCTCTCCCTTACTTTTCTTCCACAGAGGATAAACCTTACGCTTGAACAATAACAAGAAAAAACTGGAGTAAGTTCAAACTGCAGCACATGTTGCAAACAGAGAAAATGCAGTTTCTTATTACACTGAGCTATTCACGTTCAATTTTAATAAATACTTTAGGAAAAAAAATCTTCGCTACTGTATAAGGCTATTACCCTCTTCCTGTTTTGTAGAGTTTTATAATATTTGGAAATCAATATGACTCAAGTAGCACACAAAGTACTGAAAATAGAAACACCAATGGCTCAGCAGGATGCAGCATCCTTGAACTTTCAAATGAGATTTACAAGAAAGAATAATTCCTGTAAAATATAGCACTTTCATCCAAACTAAGTTTTGTAGAGTTCCCAGAAAACTTTTATAATTACCATTATAAAATGGCATTAGGGGAAGCAGTATTCTGCCTGGTCAGTGTAAGAGGCACAATTCTAGAAAAAATTACACATAATGGTGTCTACTGAACCTCATCTCTCACAAAGATTACTGCCTTTTTGGAAGTCACGCAAGCACACGGATAACTACACAAAATTTCTCATGACAAGGTAATTCATTAAGGAAATGCTTATTATTTTCTAACTCGCTGGTCTTTCATCCAAGTTGTGGAAATTTTTCTACTCCCAGAACTTGCATGAAACCATCTTCCTAAGATATAAATGAAGTTGTCTATTTAGACCACTGCCATCCCTACTGTCCTGTCTACATTTCTATATCGCTCAGTCTCCTGCAATCCTCAGGAGAAAGGAGATTCTGTCACTCCATTACTACAGGATAGTCACAGTCTAAAATTCACCTTTATTAAAAAGCTTCCATGTAAAAGGATTTGATTCATCATTTGAGTCTATTATATCTGATGCTAATGCATTTGATTCTATTGATCATTTGATTCTATTACAGCCATGCCCAGCACCATGCTGCTTAGAGAAAGATGAAAATCCCAGTGCCTGAGTTTACTCAATGGAGGCCTGGGGGCTGCAGAGAAGGCAAGGAACAGTAACAAATTGTACAGAAGGGGACATTCAGGCTTGCTGAGGCAGGGACAGCATTGTATTGTTGAAATACTGCCCCTCCTGTTCTATCCCATGAACTCAGATGTTTTCCTAGGCAGCAGGATTGCAGCCAAAGGCTGCTGCCATCAGCCGCACACCTCTCCAGCTGCTTGTGAGAATCACAAAGGGGATTAAAGAGGAATTCAGGCAGAACTGAAAACTACTTCCACACTTGGGCAGGGGACACTTTTAGTAGGAGTTCTTGGCTCTCCTCCGTTTTCATTATTTTTAATCACTGTACTTAAGGTACTTCTCATAAAACATCCTTAGAAAGGCAGTCAGTGTCCAGGGAAAAGTTAAACAGTAACAGACACCATTCACACCATTCCTTCCACACCAGTGAACTTTGGATTTGCAACCCGTTGTATTTTTCTCTTCAGAATCAAAGAATTATCTTTTTCAGGAACAAGTAGCAACAGTACTTTACCTATTCAGTCTGCTTCAAGTTTCTTATAATATTACGCAATAAAGTTAACTTACAGTTCTGTCTTTTATCCTTGGAACATTCTTAAATTAGAAAATGAATTATGGGACCTACAACATGCTGAACAGCAGACTGAAAGCCAACTTAAGTGTTACAAACTGGGAAAAAAGTGACCTTGATTTGTAAGGATATTAAAGAAGGCTTTATTTCTGAACATAAGAGATTCACAAAGGTAAGGTAGATTGATTTCTTTAATATAATTTAAATATATAAAATGCTAAGAATAAAGACTACAAAGGGATAATAAGAATAAAAAAGTAAAACCATTTAGAGGACATCATATATATTTAAATCTAAAATAATTCAGGAACTGAGATATACTTGTAGTCCACTTTCCCCTCAGTAAGGCAGTGATACAATTATCACCATAGCAAATTTAAAACACTGATTTTACATTTATGCTTAAACTTTCCCCAAGAATAACAATATCCATGAAAGACATACGCACTAACACATCTTAATGCTTATCTTGTACAAGGAACTCCTGTAATACTACTGTTCACAAATTTTACTTCTGAAAAATCGCCAGCCTCACGCACTGCCTGTTTTCCTAAGACCAAAAATAACTTCTTTTGTCTTTTCTTCAAGGAAACAGCTTCAATCACATTTCAGTGAATAGTGTGACTTCTTTAATTAGACTGCTTTTTCCAATATATTTAAAACAGACTTTACATACTGGTCTATTTGTCAGTGGAAAAGGGAAAGAAAAAAAAGTTACCTGTATTGTTCATTCATTCAGAAATTTTGGGGGAAAGCCTGAGTCCCTGTACGGCTGGTGAGTCAATACAGTCTCACACACGACTGGAAATTTGGCAAGAGAGACGTGACTCTAAAAGAATTTTTCTGGAAATACAGCAAATACTTAGTGTACTTTCAGAAAACCGTCTTGAAAAGCGCTAGAATGTGCAAGAATGTGCAAACAGATGCAGTTGCTGTTGCAGCAACAATCTTGTATATTAAGTACAGGTTTTAATACCCCATCGCCTCTAATAGAACAGCTATGAAATTACCTTTACCAAAGTATGTATCTGTTTAATATTATAATTTGTTTAGACTGACAATTCAGCTGACCCTAAACTGCTTTGAAACCTATGTATTTAACATCCAAGTCTTTCTTGCCTTCAGTTACAGGAGTAATTACAACAACAAAATAACACCCAAAACCACAGACACAACACAAAACCCTTAGAAAGCATATATCATTACACTCACTACTCCACTGAGGGGATCAATGGATTAACTTCTGGCCATTTATAAAAATGTAAAATGCAAACTTAAGTCCCCATGCAATTCTGAGGTAGATACAATGCTTTTTATTTTCTGATCCTGGTTGCTTGATTCCAACAGAGTATACAAATTCAATCACTTTTAAATACCTGTGTAGACCCATGGACAACATCAGAAGTATCACAGATGTAAAGTTAAAGATATGCAAATGGTCTGCTGGACTAGAACTCCCACACAGTAACACGTAAGATAAAAACAACAAAATCCTACTAAAGAGCTCAAGACTTGAATGGCAAGAGCTTGACATTTCTTACAGACAGATCACGAAAACAACAAAAATACCTGAGAACTTGTATGGCAATCAAATGAGGAAAGCAAATCTTTCGTATCGTTGAATGAATAAATAATTTTCTTGAAAGAGAGAAATTAAAACTTGAAAAAATGAACTGACAGTTATTATGTATGGTTCTTAATGGACTGTGTGCCTGCGTGCACACACTTGTGCGGTCCAGGTAAGACAGAGGCATTTATGACTTCTTTCTCTTATATAGACTCTTTCTGTCAGATACTGTATGAGCTTATCCTGCAGCTTTTCATTTAGCCAAGGATCTACAGAGAGTAGTACATCCTGCACTCAAAATAAGCAGGAAAGAAATTATCTTTGGTACCTCTGCTCTTCAATCTTAGAAAAAAACAACTAATAGGTTCAAACTTCTAGGAGATGAGAACACAAACACTGACTACAGAGATGATGCAACCCATACTACTTTAGAGAAAAGGGCAAGAGCAGGAACCCATCTATTGAATGGCTGGAACACTTTGCAAGCAACAGTACTGGGTACCAGTAAAACCTCATGAGAACTGCTGCATGGAAATCTGGTCATCTGTTTGCAAGAAATATGATTCAAGTTGGCACAAGAACAGGAAAAGGATGCTAGGAATTGCAGGGAATGGAAAGTTTACTTATAAGAAACAAAACTAGCTTGGCTTCCATAAAGGATTGCAATACAATGACAGTTACGGAATAATATTGCTCTTTAATTGTCACAGGAAGTGTCATAAAAAACTTAAGATGAAAGATAACTCTTACACACACACCACAGGAGAAAAAAAAAAAGAGGTTAAGCTTTGAAAAGAGACCAAATATTAGAAGGTTTATTGTCCTCAGCAGATTCTGGTCAACACTCAGTAGGCAACAGCAAAGTTAAACCACCTAACTAAAGATGCATATAACTGTACCATACAGCTAGGAAATGTCTTTCAGTTTCATTCTATACTTACTCATTTTTTCCCTTAGGTGACACTTTATTTTCAATATGACAAAGTGTATCACATAACTAACATAAACATTCAAATATGTGGACATAAAAGTTGCGGCAGTAAATACAATGAAGTACCGCGGCTTAGGTACTACACCTATTCCGCTATGAAAACAATTAAATGCTATGCCACTAGCCCCCAAGATAAAAAGAAAATTATTTATTTATTTTAGCAGCTCTTGTATCTGATTACTAAACCAGAATAACAGTAATAAAAATAACACATATTGAATAATTTGGGGTAGGGGGGTAGGAATCTGACTTTGGTAATGATTTTTTTAAAGTATGATGCTTTTTTAAAAAAAACATAGAAAACAGGAAAAGGCTAGAGAACCCTAACAACTAATTCCCAAAATGTGTATCAAAGTTTCCAGATGATTCCATTTCAGACTAGGTTCTGGAACATACAGGCATTAGCAATGAGAAGTGTTATTCCAACATCTGAACTATTTTAGATCTAGTGAATCAGGAAGAGTTATACATACGATGTTAATACACCAGCCAATTCCTCTCCTCTGGGAATGGCAAAGTTCATGCAAAAAAGCTGAACAACTCCTTAGACATTCACTGTTTAGTAAAACTTTGAGAACTGGAAAATAAGGTACTGTTCAAAATGGCAAGGCTTCACAAAATGAAAACACAAGCATTGCAGCTGTCATAATAAAAACCCTGATGAAATCTCTTTGCACTTGGTTTCTGTGAAGAAATACAAACTTTCAAAGCCAAGATTTGAGCAAGAACTTTGTGGGCCCTATTAAGTCTCTCAAATTCCTGCATATATTCCCCTGCTCTGTAACAAAGGTATTACTCTTTTTCTCACACTTGTGTGCACAGTAGCTGGTAGTGCAAATAATTTCCATAATCTAGGACTTCAAGATGTCACCTGAATCATTCTATTATAGTGACCATGCATGTTCTGAATTATAATATTCAGCAACTCCTATTCATCTCCTGTTTATTGTTAAATAAACAACACAGTTTATTTAAACTCCTGGGTTTAAATAGAGATCTTATTTAAACCTGCTTTTGAAATAGGTGAAAAATATTTGCAACACAATAACTAAGAAACTACTGAAATGCACGCAGCTTTTAGGGAAGTCTGTTCACTTGTTTTAAAATACATTCCATTGGGTCCTTCAGGCTACAGTGTTTTCATAAGCTTTAATGAAGGAGCATGAAGACTGAAGAGAAAAACACCTCTTACTAACCTTCAAAAAAACCTAAAAAGCATATTTCAGGGCATATAAAAATTCAGATCCTGGCAGCTGTTGTGATGATAAATTGTAAGTTATAAAACAGCATAGCTAGAGATTTTCTGGAAAAGAAGTTGCACTCAATCTGGAATTTCAGAACTCATCTGAAACTAAAGGTATGTCAGAGGCACATGTCAGTTTGTTTGCTTTATATTTTAATTAACTATTTTACTTATTTTAAATCTGTTTTGCATGTGGGCAAACGCTGGGGGGGTGGAGAGGAAGGGAGAAATTTCCTGTAGCTGTGTTTATTTTTTGCAATAAATACCATGTTGATTCTTAACACAATTTTACACTCATAACAATTCCATTGTTTTGTTATCCTTTCTCTGAACACTAGTCTCTAAAGTGATTATAGTTAGATAACAAGCTTTAAAGACTAGAAAATTCAAAGGTCTTTTTAAGAGGGAAACAAAAATAAGGTTATTTGAGTGTTCAGTAAAAGGTCTGCATTCAGACACTTTTTCCATGTGAAAAATTAACAATTTTACATCCTCAAACAATGTGGCTTGTGGCCACAGAGAAGGCAACAAGCAAAATATTACCGTCTTATTGTGAGTTTAATGAAAACTCCAAACATAATTACATTTCATTTTTATCTAAACTAAGTTAGCCACTACTTATCCTTGGCTTATTTATCCAGACTGGGCTCTTTAGATCTTTTTCTAAATGTCTCAGCCACTTGGTAGGTACAAATCCAAGTGGCTAAAAATGACATGTGCCTTGTAGTCATTGTTTCATGAATAACAGTGCTCATGGAAAAAGCATCTTACAAAGTTAACACGATGTATACAAGTGAAGTCAATTGCATATGGCTTTTACTGGGGCTTACAAATCTTTATAATTGCTTCTATTTTAGAGTTTGAAATGCAATTAAGACAAGATATTTACAATAGTAATTTTCACCCTTCCTGTTTTTCTCCCTCTTCTACAGTATCCATGTAACACACAAACATTTTACCACTTTTATTTTTCCAAGGTTCCTGCCAGAGAGGATCATTTATTCACAGTAAAGAAAATCTGCACAGGATGCAGAAAAAACTAGATGCTCTGGAAACTGTTGAGTTGGCTCTTTATTATTTTTAATGACAATTTCTTATAAGTATGGTAGATTTATTCATTCCTTTTCACATGTTTCTTTGGGAAATATGATCTGAAACAGAATCCAATGAATAGATTCAAATGCTGCTGGAGGACCGGGGCAGGGGAGGTGGAAGCTGTATTCTCTTCCATGAGCTCTGACCCTAAGACTAAAGAGCCATTCTTGTTACCATAAAATGAATGAAGAATTCTCTGATCTTCCTAAGCCAGGTTTTATCCTTTGCAGAGACTTTCCAATGGAAAGATTTGCATTATGGCACTCTTTCCTGAAACTCTTTTTTATTTTTGCCTTGGAAAAAAAAGCTCAAGTCTTAGAATTTTTTCCTCTAAAGAAGAGTGACCTCTGCAGTCACTCTCTGCAGAGCTCTTTATGCTGTTCTTTAATCTCTTTTTCAGTGTCACAGACTTGGGGAGATAGGGGTGAGGGGAAATGGAGAAGAGAAGGAATAGAAAATAAAACAAAACTATCAACCTCTCAGAACTCTGATATTGAGCATTTCAAATGCAGATAGTTTCTTTCTCCCTCTTCTTTACTGCCGGATGAAAAATGGTTCCAGATTTTGAGGAAACAAAAACCAAAACCGTCACCCACAAAGAAACCATGCCACCATGCCTTCTCCTCCAGTACTGAAAGAAACTTAATCCTGAAACGTTCATTCAAGAGGTGACCCCTCTGAACCTGCAGAAAAGGATGCAGAACCTGCTGCAGACCACAAGTTGGATCAACAGTGGGATGATGCTGCCCTCTCTAGTGCATCAGTAGGAGTGCTGTATACAAGAGACGAGTTTTTGTTGGGGGGGTGGGAGGTACTGGTAGAAGCAAGGCATTACCCATGTCCAGTTTCAACTACTTTACTTCAAACATCGACAAACTGAAAAGAGTTCAGGCAAAAGCAGCACATGAAGCAACATTCAGAGAATGTGGTTCACTAAAAACTGGAAAAAATTGTTTGTTCAGAATAAAAGAGATGATCAAGGGCATATCATTTACATCTTGGTATTTATAAAAGAGAGCTGTACTCCATGGCCACTTCATATGGTAAAAGCAGGTAAACAGACCAAGAGATTTACTGTCAGTATCTATACAGCTGGAAAGGGAATCTTTCCAGCTATTCAGATAAGTCATCCCAGTAGCAAGTACACAAGAAAATTAAATAATCTCTGCCACTGGGAAATTGAACAGTTATGACATACCTCCTAGGGAAGGCTTATGATGCACAAAGATGCACAATGCATCTTGGCATCTATTTGATTCTCCTTTCTAGGCCGTCAAGTTACACTGCAAGTTCAAAAGGACAAACACAGGTACTGAGAACAGAAACTCCTTCCTACTAGCCACCTTCTCTATTTGCATTGAGAGCCTTGCGAGAATGTAGGGTACCACAGCTAGCTTCCAGCACGACTGGGACAGTTAACAAAGGCATCTTTACATCCAGCCCAAAGTCTCTACCTTGCTGCCTGCAAGATCCTTGCAGCACTTCAGGCCAGCCCACTACAGGTAGCTGCAGGCCCCTATATCTATGCCTAAAGAAACAATCAGAAAACTTTCTGCAGCAACACAGAATAAACACAAACTGAGCGACACTGAGCAGGATCCCATTTTGCATATCCTTCATGCTTTTTCACCTAAGCAGGCAACACAACAAGCCTTCACAAAACCATGGCGTGGGTGAATATGGAAGGGATTTTGGAGATCGTACAGTTCAATCTCCCTGCTCAAAGCTTCTCCTTAACACCTGCCGAAAATGGATTGATCTGAGCGTCACTCAGATCAAATGAAGGATCTGCCATCAAGGAGCAGGAAACAAAAGTTCGCTGAATAAATGATTTGGTTAATATATTATGAGTTATTTATGAAGATACCTTAGGAAGAATTAAGAGTCCTTATGAAAAATTTCTTCCTTGTCCCCAGATTAACATAGCTTTTCATGTATACCACAATTTCAGGCCACTTTTGCTTAAATGAATGACCAGTAGCTAAAAGAAGAAAAACAAAAAAACATACTTGTGGCTATAGGACAAGGAAAAAATTAAATAATGCATTCCTTTTAAGTTCTATCAACAAAATGCAGTAAAAAACAGCACTTAGTCCTCTTCAGAAGCTCTTGCTCAACATCAAGATAAATTCAAAACCATAATAACCATCTGAGCTTATGCAGCCCAATTTGGAAATACAGAAAGGTGCAATGCATGAGATGAACATAAAATAAATGTTAACTATGTGTTTGCTCAATACCATGTTTACCATATATGATACACAAACCACAGATGTTAATACAGGATGAAGAAAATATATCCTAAAGGCTTTTTGACACACAACTGAGTGAAAACAGAAAAGCCGCCTTGCACTTTCAGTATTTCTTATCCAAAAAACATTATATCTTTCTGATACACAAAACCTTGTCCTAAAAGGAGTCCGTTCCTAAAGAGAAAAATCCTGATTTTGAAACAATGGGTTACAAAAGAACAACAAAGAAAGTCTAAACTTATGTTTTGTAAATTTCCCAAGGACAAATATATTGCAAGTACAATGGACTGCATCAGTTAGAATTTAGAGACGAAAAACATAGCTTGGATTTCTTTGAATATGATCACACAAACTATACTGTGGCAAAGCTGCCCCTTCATTCACTCAGCTTCTATTTTTCGCTCTCCTGTAATACTGTGCTATCTAGGGATGCTCCCTTGTATTTTTTGTTCTCTCCCCTATAATGTATCCTTGTATGTCCCATTATCTAGATAATATCATCATGAGATTTTTAGTCTAAATTATCATCCACTTTGTCCATTCTTTTGTAAGAGACTGAAATACCTGAGTAGAGCCTCTAGAGATGTAAAAGCTTTATGGTCACACCAGTAAGACCACTACAGTCAGGCATCACTACAAGTTTCATTAGATATAACAGAAAGCCTTTTTTTTCTTTTTTTTTTTTTTTATGAGAGTAATTGCAAGACTGTAAGGAATGCCATACAATTTACATGTAAGCATCCATCTCAAATCCAAAGTAAAAGAAGTCAGGGCAGCTGAAAGTGCCAATGTACAGATTATTTATTGCTAATTTTGTTCTATTCGATACATTATCTATAGTTTATTTGGGTTTTCAGTTCTATAGGGAGAGACTTTTGCTACTTTTTTTAATTTAGTCTTTTTTTAAAGCAATGTAACAACATCTCACAAATCACAGTGCACACTAAAATCTCTTCTGTACTAAGAAAGTTTATAAAACCTGAGGCTTTATTTAGTGCTTAGCACTATTTCTATGTGAGAGGAAAAAAAGAAAAAGATGCCCCAATTAGATTAAAAAAAAATATATATGTATATAAAAAAATTCTGCCATTCTAAAAATAAAAGAAAAATAAAACATGATTGCAACTTAAAACTAGAAGCCTTGCAGCTTTTGGGGGCTTTTTAACCATGTTTTTGAAGTGGCAAAAACAGGATGTAAGTATTTCTGAAACTTTCTGCAAAGCTGTTTAGAAGTGCCATAAATATAGTCACTACCTACAAAGCATTAAGTCTCAGCAGAATATGATGCATTGCTCCCAGCAAGAAACAACTTCTCTCTAAACTGCAAATTTGGTCAAATTACAGTAAACATTATAGAAGTACTCAGTAAAGTTCTTTCAGAAAGCTTCTCCCTTGTGATGTACACAAATTTAAAAGATTAACAGTTATGGGGAAGGGTGCTTGCTGGGAGTTGCACTGTGAACAGATAATGTTGATGTAATTTTTCATATTTCCCTACATTTCACCTCAGGGTTTGGTAGTTCTAGAAAGGTACCCATTGTCTAGAAACTATATTCATTGTTTGTCTGCAGGTTTTATTTTATGGGTGAACATTGAGAAGGGTGTAAACAAAATAATAATTTACTCAAAAGGATAGTTTATAGAAAGACAGAGCTGTACTTAAAATTCTAAATTTATAATTTTGAGAGGGAGAGAGAAGATAGTATCAATTTCAAAAGTTCTGAGTAACCTATTATAGACATCTATACAAACAAAATTCTTATAGTAGATGTATTCAGGTACTAACACAGAAATGGTCAGAGTGACATATACATAGACAACAGCATAAGCTCAAGAGGAACAGATGAGAGTGTAACACAGTTCCTTTCTAACTAATATTTAATGTCTTAGATACAACATAACTAAATTTTCAAGGTATCAGTAATTTGCTGAAAACTACTTCAGATCTGCTGACCTCTGAAATAAATAGATCAACTTCTTGTAAGACTACCCACCACACAGTCAAGCTACCTGTATCTCATGTCTCTCATGTCTCTATATACTCTGCATTACTTCACACCTAATCCCAGTTTTCACAAGAATATATATATGTGTGTGTGTATATGTGTGTATATATATACATATATAAAATTTTATTTTTATTTGATTTTTTTTTAAGGAGAATTTTGGCAATGCTGCCAAAACCAACAATACTTGGGGTAACTTTTTCCATGGAGGTGTCTGCCTCAGACTTTGCTTTTAAATTTACTTAACTGTTAGCAAAATTATTTAGCTTTTTTGAAGAATTCTTAAGGAATCTCCCAATATCTTTGTCACGAGACTTTTTCCTGCTACCTTTTGCCTTACTCACTAATATATAGCTTCTACAACATAAGAAATGCTATGAATAAACAGCATATTGTGCTGTAGTCAAAGAATGCAGGATGACAGTAGTTATAAGCAGACACGTCCTCTAACTTGTGTGCTTGAATCTGTACCCTTAAGCTAAATAATGCTATACAAGTAATTAACTCAGGATCATTTATTAAACATGCATCGATTCTACAGACTGCTCCACCATCAATCCACAATTAGATGTTCAATGAAATGACAGCTGAATCTTCCTTATTACAACAGCAGCACTTCAAACGAATGCACTGACTCCCAAGGTTGAGCATCTATGCTGAAAAAACCTGCAGCCATTGTTATGAATAACAGTTTCTCATGCATGCGCATCTTGCATGTGGCATTTTCCTTTCTCCTTTGTCTCACTAACATTTATAAAAGATCAAGTTATCATTGTGAAAAAGTACCTGGAGCATCATAATTGATTTTGGCACAGCATAATGTCTGTTTACCTACTAGCTTGCAAATAATGATGAATCTGGATGATAAAGACTAATTTTTACTACTCCTGCACTTTTGCTGGGGGTGAAGGGAAGGCAGTAGTAAAGAACTCTTTACTACACAGTAGTAAAGCCTGGTTTCCTCATCATCAAAAGCTCATGGTAGCAGGGAAGCCTAAACATCGCCAATCAGGTTACTGAAACATTTGCTAACATGCTATAATAAACATACATAATGCTGTAACAAATGTCACAGAAGAGACCACAAATATTGCACAAATTAATTTACATTCATTCATTTAAAATTATAAATCTTTTTCACATTTAGGTCAGTCACATCTTCTATTGATAACCAGTCTACTATCCTTGAACCGTTGGAGAAGGCTGCCTTTGGAGAAGGCTGAGATTCTTAATGACTTCTTTGCCCCAGTCTTCACTGGCAAATGCTCTGACCACACCACCCAAG
>WYDI02038533.1:0-30467 GCA_009867235.2 Psittacus erithacus | reverse complement strand
CAGCCGTTCCCCATCACACTGTGCTCCAGGCCCTGCACCAGCTCCATTGCCCTTCTCTGGCCCCACTCCAGCACCTCCATGTCTCTCTTGTAACGAGAGGCTCAGAACTGAACACAAGGCAGCTCCCTCCATCCCCATTCACAGCACAAGGAAAGCCTTCCCCGCTGCCTGGTCCCAGGATGGGGAACTCAGGATCTCCACAAGTGTTCGACACCTGCTGCCTGCCCCGGCTCCCAGCTGCTCCCTGGCCAGCCCTGCTCTGCTGCGGGAAGCAGCCGCTGAAAGGGGATCTGCCTGACCTGATGTGAAAGGGATTCTAGTGGTGTTAGGACGCTCGATGACAGGGGGGAGGGAGGGATGAAATGAACTCCTTCCATCTTTCTGATGCAAAATGAGTGCAGACACATTGCTTTAATATCTTCTTTGTAATTCATTTCCTCCACTAAAGACTGAAGACTCAATGCTTTATGTGCCTCTGGGTTCATGCCAGCAAACTACTCGCGAACTCACCCATCTGGAATAGACAGGGGTCATTAGTAGTTCTGATCCCGCTCTTTGTATCCTCTCCAAGATGGGCATTAGTCCTGTATGAGTATTGAGACCGAACATGCTCTTCTAAGAGGTGATTTAACTGAACAGCCTTTCTCATCGTTAAGACCTTGTTTTTCTCGCGCCGTGTCCTGATGTCTTGTCTGGCACCAGTGAAGATCCATGGTTCTGTCTGTCCATAAGAAGGGTTCCTGCATAACCCCACAGTAACAAATCTCAGCTGCTGCTCTCAGTAGGCAGCATCAACACCCACCTGTAATTAAGGAAATCTCTGCAAAGAGGGAGAAAACTGCTTGGGCTGGCCGGAGGGCCAGTTCTGCTTGAAATGTGCCATGCAGCTCTCACCCTCAGAGGGAAACCCGAAGACCAAGGATCAGCGATTGCCATGTCACACATCCCCACGTGTGGTGTCCCTGGCCATGGCAGGGGGGTTGGAACTGGATGATCTTAAGGTCCTTTCCAACCCTAACTGTTCTATGATTCCATGTCTCCCTTGCAGATTCCTTCCAGACATTTAATGGGACTGGAATCACAGCAGATCCTTGGGGACAGTCTTTGACAGACTGAGTAACAGCCATGACCTTCTCTAAGGGATTGCCCACTCAGGAAAGAGCCTCCTTGCATCAAGATCCTTGCTGCTTGAGTCCCTCCAAAAGGGACACTTCCACTTCCTTCCTGATACATAGAGGGAGCAGGAGACAAGGCATCTTTCTCATTCTTGATGTTACCGCTAAGCATTGCAGATGGGTGACCGCAGCATGCCAGGTTCTCTCCCAGACTTTGTTCCTGCTGTGTGATTCAGTCAGGCATATTGCCTGTTTAATATAAATTATGCTTAGAGTTTATTTGTGTTCAGGAGCTTGGAGGCCTTTGGGCGAGAGACTCCCGTAGATGAAAGTCTATTATTAATGTTTGCAATATTGAATAACACCTGTAAGCATTATGTAGTGTCAGCACATTTGTCCCTGCAGGGAAAGGAGACTTGGTTGCTGCATCCCAGATCCAGTGCCATCTGGTTTGGTACTTACTCAGCACAGAAAACACAAAGACAGCAAGTTTTCCATTAGAGGGCTTACTGACACTAGACTCCATTTAGGAGTCAGTCTTAGTAAATTGAATTTATTCGGAAACATACACGGCCTCTGAATCAGCTCAAACTGGCTTTTAACTGTGTGTGCCTGCGCTGTGAATGTTGATGGAAACATTTAACCCATTTAGCTTGGAGTGTTTTCTCCAAAGCTTGCTGAAATTGCAGATCCAAACGTCTGCTCATCAGGGAGGATACACCATGCCCACGGCTGGGAGCCAGCCTTTCCCTAAGGAAGCTGCTTCTGAAATCAAACTTGGGCTGAGAAAAACAATGTTTTCTGAGATCAAGAAACATATTGGACTAAATAAGTTCTCCAATTGTCAAAGAACATTGAAACCTTTGCAACATAGCACTGCAAAATAGCACGAGCTTTGCATATCCTGAATAGAAGTAATTGCCAGGGAATCCCAACCAGTTCTTACAGCATTTAAGTTTCCACCTTTTTATGTTACTGAGGGTGGTTTATCATGACTTGAAGACACGCTTTTTAAGCCAGACTTATGAAGAATTTACACACAGCTCCTCAATACCACCGTTCTGAAGTTAAGTATTCAGCATTCTTGCCCATGGCAGGGGGTTGGAACTGGATGATATTAAGGTCCTTTCCAACCCAAACTACTCTGTGATTCTACGATTCTATGAGCATCATCACCTCTATCTTACCACTACTTTATCAGATCATCCCAAGGCCTGATGGTTAATACATGGCAAAGCCCAGAATAAATCAGTAATGTCCTCATTTTCAGATCTGTTTATGACTTAGAAACGGCTTTATAGTCAATGCACCCACCGCACTCTTTGTACTACCAAGAGATTGCTCCAAAGTCATGTGGTTGGGTGGATTTCTATTTGGTTCTTGGCAATACAAATAGTTATTTAAGATTGTGCTGCAGTGGGAAATGTTTCTGGTTTCAGTTACCTGTCAAGCCCTAACTGAAGCTTTGGAGGTTTTAATTTTTCTCCTGGATCCACTGGTGGAATCATAAGCTGCTCCAGTAGGCTTAAATAATGCCTTCTAATGCCATCCTTATGCAAGGCTTTTGGAGGAGAAACGGGGGCTGTCAGTCTTGGCAGGTCTAAAACCAAACCAGGATTTGATTCACATGGAAAATGTTCTTGTCAATAACTTTCCTTCATCCCTCCTGCAACCCTTCCCGTTAAGGCATAAGCCAAGTTCAGCCACAGTGTATGACTGCTAAAATCAATTCATGTCAAGGAATTCACACCTATTTTCAAAATCACTGACATGGTTTTGTCTACTTAGTGGTTCCCACTGTGAAAAAGGCAAATCATCTGACAGCCCATCTGTCCTAAGGGATTGGGCAACATGATCCATCTTGTAGATATTTAATGAGATAGAGAAAGTACTTTCTTGCTTCACAATACAGTCCCCTTCAATGGGTTGCTGAGGCACAGTAATGGTCAAGTTATGGAAGTTAATGTGTCTTCTTGTGGGCATGTAGTTGGCTAGAAAGTGCTGAGTTACTAGTCCTAAATGAACTAATGAACCTGGTTAACTATGATCTAACACATCACATTTTATGTCCAACTAAATCTGTTTCAAAACACAGTATTTCTCAATCGAGCTGTTATTGTGGTACATGTTACTGAACCATCTCACTCTTCAAACACCAGTGTTGCGATGCAATTGCCTCTGTTGCAATTTTTATATTCTTTCTGGTGAAGATTTGACTTGTACTGGAAGTAGAAATGAATGACATGAAAGGGGTTTTGTGCCACAACTTAGATGGGATACTGTGATCTCTTGGTCGCAACTCTAACCCTGCAAAAATCATAGAATCATAGAATGGTTTGGGTTGGAAGGGGCCTTAAAGCTCATCCAGTTCCAACCCCCTGCCATGAGCAGGGACGCCTTCCACCAGAGCAAGTTAGTCCAAGCCCCATCTAACCTGGCCTTGAACACATCCTTTTTGATCTGTACAAAGACATGCCTGGTAGCAGTGGTAACCTCACTTCCAGCCATGTTACAGAGACCAGACGTTTTGATTAAAACACTTACATGTCTTCTTGTATTCTGATTTACCCACCAGGTTGGCTTGAAGGTTGGAGTAAGTCACCTTTTTAAAACTAGTCTTAAGACAAACAGCTGCCTGGTTTTTCTGCTCTGAAAATGACCATTCCCATCTGGTTTGGTGAGGCACTGGAATGCATTGCCCAGGGAAGTTGTGAATGCTCCATCCCTGGCTGTGTTCAAGGCCAGGCTGGACAGAGCCTTGGGTGACATGGTTTAGTGTGAGACATCCCTGCCTGTGACAGGGGGTTGGAACTGGATGAGCTTAAGGTCCTTTCCAGCCCAAACCATTCTACGATTCTATGATTTGAGTGGACTAATACATGGCGTTCATTTTCATCAATGGTGTTTCTTATTCATGTCCATTTTCTGTCTTTTGCCTAACAGAAATAAACTCATAAGGAAAGAAAGAGCTGTTCCTTTATGGGCCTTTCTTAGCAGACAGTTGCAGGAGAGAAGGAATGAATGCGGTGCCAGATCAGACCACTGGTGTTCATAGAATCATAGAATAGTGAACACCACTGGGGTTCATTACCAGACTCCGTGAGAACCACTACCTTTTCCTTCCTAAGGAATCACAGAATGGTTTGAGTTGGAAAGGACCTTAAAACTCATCCAGTTCCAAGCCCCTGCCACAAGGCAGGGATGCCTTCCACTAGACCAGGTTGCTCCAAGCCTAAACATCACACAAAGCACCTGTGTAATTGTGCAGTAAGTACTGAAATCGTAGCAATTTCTTCCTGACCCTCACTTGGTTGGCTTTATGCCACAGAGCATCAGATTTACTTATCCTAAATATAACCAAATGCTAGTTATGTGTTTATTTCTTATTTCTTTTAAGAAGCATTTACCACATTTGACTTGCAACTTTCTGTGGTTGGGATTTCCACAGTCTGACTGTAAATGGTGGTTTTTGGAAACCTCAGTTTGGATATAGAATTTATCAACTGAAGATGCTTTGGGATGAGGAATCGTGTTTGGCAGTGGAAAGCAAAGAAAGATGCTGAGTGTAAGAGAAAATTGCATCAAGATACTCCATTTGAATACTTGTCTGAGCATTTCTTCAGTGAGTTGTTTCAAAGAACCAGGTCACATTTTGGCTGAAAAATATCAGTTTTCTCTAAAAAAACCCAACCCAAACTGCAAAATGAATTGTAATATCATCAGAGCATCATTAGTCTGGGAGATGTTTGCTGAAGAAGCATGCGCACCACTGCACATGGTGGACCAAAGAAGCTTGTGATCTGTTCAGATGCAAGCCATACACAGCACCATGTGGTATCAGGAACCGTGTGCCTGTAGCTGACCACCTCTGTCTAGCAGATGGCTTTTTGACCTATACAGAAACCACGATGCTGCTGTGCTAGGAATGCCGAATACAGCACTCTGGAACTGGGAATGTGACGTGGATCAGGGTAGATGTGAGCTTCTGGTGGCCTTCCCCACCTTCCTTGCACTCTCCAAATTTGCCCCTACCCAAGCGAAAAGCAGTTGATAAACACCAACAGTATTTTTTTGCCTTGGACATCTTGCTCAGCTCCACCTTAGATGTGCCATAGCTCACCCCCATTCTCTGCACAGCACCAGGGATGGCCATATTTTCTAGGAGAGGAATCAAGGCATGCCAACAATTGGCACAGGGCGAGTGCCAGGTGAGTGAGATGACCATCAATGTCAGCCCGTGTTCATGAAAGGCAAGCTGGTTTTCCTTCTGACTCCAGTTCGTCAGAGAGGAAGGAGCTGTTGTGGAAAAACGGCAAGATGTGTAATGCATTTACAAAGTATGATAGGAATGGCAGGGTTTCAGACCCTGGTCTATGATTTCAAGTTGACTTCAAACAGCCTCGACATTTACGTATGCCTCAGTTGTCAGACAGAATTAATATTAGACATTTAGAAGCCAAATAGGCTGTAGAGCCTGTGCACATGTGTGTATGGATTTACTTTTAATGGGATAGAGGGGAATGTTGCATGTTTCAAATCTGGAGAAAGCATGGGGCTAACCTCGGGCTCCCCTCTATGCCAGTGTGCTCCAAACAGCGGTGAACATTATGGGAGAGACATCCAAAAGCACCATCCCCATGGGTTCCTCTCCACCAGTTTCAGGAGCCACAGGCTGAGAACAGGGATATACCCAAAGAGGTCCTGCTGGGAGCAATGCAGTCTTACGCTTACTTGCAACAAGCTAAATTTAGCAAAATTAAGGTATTATATATATAATATAATGGAGGTGGTATTATATATAATGGAGGTGGATATGGTGGGAGGTATTATGTATATAATATACTATATTACTATTATATATACTATTTAATATATATATAAAAAATATATTCAGTTGGTGGGAGAAGCTGTCTCATTCCCTAAAGGGTACCCAAAACTATAGGTAGATGTGAGCCAGTGGAAGAATCTATGGCTTTGCATGTGATTACAGGGTGATACTAACACCACTCAGATGTTCCTCAGCAGTTGCTTTCCTTCTCTTCTTATCTCCCTTGCAGCAGGGCTATAGACTGCATCGACACCGTATTTGTGAAGCAGGCGCTCTCCCTGCACTCAGCAAATTCTTTCAATAAGCCTGAAAAACAGCTCTGTGAGAAGAGGGAAAGGGAACACTGTGTATCCTATTCCATTCCAGTGCAGCCAGGAGAAAGAAGAGCGGAAGTCCTTAAGAAGTCATCTAGTTTGTCCTGCCCGAAGGCAGTGGGTACCATCTCTTAATTCAATACATAATGAACAGAAGCAAAGTGGGCTGAAGGGTTTTCTGTTTCCCACCAGGACTTAGCCCCCAAAAATGTTAGTTTTCACTTCATGTGGTTTAAAACTGACTTAGATTTCTTCATTGCAAATGGTTACTGTGTTTTGTGGATCCAAATCACCAGCCATTTACATTTTAATATAATGGCATAATGAAAAAACAATTTTTCATCCTCAAAAGACAAATTCAAGAGATCTTCATTCACTTTCATTGTTTTTAACTGATAAAACTGTTTTAACTAATAAAAGCTTTTAACTAATAAAGTGAAAAATAGTTACTCTGCCTTGTCCTGTATATGAGATCTAAGCTCAGTCCTTTCCTGTTTCTGTTTACAATTGCCCTTAGCTGGGTTTTGACAGAGATTTTCCTTTTTCTTTTATAAACTCATGTCTTGTTATTTTACCCTTGTACATTGGTACTTTTCTATATAGTTCATTTGTGCCTTTTGTGTATCTTAGTTTCATTGTGTTTTCATGTCTCTCTTTTCTATCTGTATTTAAACCAGTTTAAAGTTTCTGCCCTCTTTAATTCTTTAACTTGTGCCATTTTATTGCCATGATTAAGTAGCTGTCCCTAGGCAGCAGCAATGAAAACGCGAGCTTTCCCATCACATTCACTTATCTGCTCCTTGCTGGAATTAAGATTAATTATAGTTGTCAGCGCATAACTAAAATCACAAATGTCAATTTCCCCTTTTCACGTGTTTCGCTGTCAGAATAAATTGCATAATCATCACTTAATACCAAGCTCTTGTTTCCCTAATAATACACTCAAGCCAAAGGTTTACCAAAGGGAGCCCAAGGAAAACACAGGAAACCTGAGAGGGTAAACACGACGTGGGAAAGCGCGGCCTTGATAAGGCTGGTCCCACAGCTGGAGTGAAAACTTCACTGGGACCCCAGAGCTCAGCCTGCGCCAGCAGTGCCTCAATAGGCCTCAGCAATGGGCTTTGGAAGATGAACGTGCTGGGACCTGGCCTATGGGACTCCTTTCCCTGGAAGAATGTCCAGCAATCAGGGCCAGAACGTTCTCCAGGGGTTAATCAAGTCTTTGCTGGGAAAGGATCCTGCAGGTTCAAGAAGAGAGCCACACTGGACATGACTGACAGCAGCCCACTATGTATGTGATGTGTAGTTTGTGGGACACCGCTTTGGATGCTTGCTGTCCACCGCCTTCCCAATATCTTGGACTCCTTGCCACCAGATTTGGTCTCCTGTAGGGTTGTGTCACTTTGGATTTGCCCAAGCTAAAACGTATCTGTAACAGACTCCCCTATCAACCTATCCTGTTCATGTGGCTTATTTGCTTGTTATATAAATTCACCTCCTTAAGCATGTAGCAAGCTCATGCCCCAAGGATGTAAGGGGAGAAGCTTATTTCCAAGTTAGAATCTGAGAAATAACATCAACATACAATCCATTTTGTTGCCTTAAACCCCTTCATGATTTCCTCTTACATACGGATGTCAGCCCTGGAAATCACACACTAGCTGTCCCCATGACCTGTATTTGTGCTGGTTTTCAGAAGATGCTGCTTCTCTATGTTTTCTGTCTTAACAACATTAAACAAAATCTCTGTGTACATATGCCCCTTAATAGAGGGGGCCGGTGAAGCAACTGCGCCTTCTACCTTTGCTGCACCTCCTGCTCAGATACCAACTCCCTGTCTGAGGAGTTTCCATCTGATTTTCCAGTAGGGACACTCAGAAAAGTCATCTCCAGGTGTGGATGCCTGCAGTTCATATTGTCCCTGACTGGTGTCATCCAGTTCCAACCCCTTGCCATGGGCAAGGACACCTTCCACTGGAGCAGCTTGCTCCAAGCCCCTGTGTCCAACCTGGCCTTGAGCACTGCCAGGGATGGGGCAGCCACAGCTTCTTTGGGCACCCTGTGCCAGCGCCTCAGCACCCTCTCAGGGAAGAGCTTCTGCCTAAGAGCTCATCTCAGACTCCCCTCTGGCAGGTTAAAGCCATTCCCCTTGTCCTGTACCTACAGGCCCTTGTAAAAAGCCACTCTCTGGGTTTCTTATAGGCCTCAGTGATGTCTGTCTCTGTTTTGGACAAACTGAAATGCAGTATCCTCTTCTTATGTCCCTTTTTCTTTAAAACTTAAAGAATCTACCACTGAAATAATTTTTTTAAATATTTCAAAGACAAAACATGGAATTTCTCTCAGGCACAGTCAGTATTGCAGCTTCCAGCTCTGAAGCTGCAGTGTATGCTCAAAACTCAACCCATCTTTGTCAGTCCTTTCATTCTCCTAAAGCTACCTAAGCAAATCTACCATTTGCCCCAAGATAAATTAAAACCAATCTCAATTCTAATATCAAATTCAGAGAGTTCAGCTGTACAAGATGATAGAAATACATGACTCCTGACCTAGTGTATCAATGGTGTGAACCAGAACGAAAACGCCGCTGTAGTCAAGGCACTTTGTTAAAGTTACAGTTTCCTTTCCATTTCACTCATTTGAAGGTCTTTTTTTTTAATCAATTGTTATTTCCCTGTCATTCTTTTTTAGTTTTCTTTAGTTTTTATTTCTGTTGTTGAGCACTGGCTTGAGAAGCAGTTTGCTCCAGGCACCTAATTTCAGGAGCTATATGCAGGGATTTACGCATGTGCTTATGGGTGCCTGTTGTTTGAAAAACTGTCCCTATAAAGTGACATTGCTCAGCTTCTGAAATTTGGGAAGCTCTTTTTGATCCGAAGAATGACGACTCTCCAGAACTCACTGTGGGAAGAAAAGCCTCCAAAGCAGATATGGGGAGTGAATGAATGAGAGTGGGACAGGCGATAGGGAACTAGGAGTTCTGAAGGTGGTGCAGCAATGGGAACATGATACTTAAGACTCTTGAACGCAGTCCAGTATCCAGTGTTGGCTTCTACACTTATGATAGCTCTTCAGAAACAAAAGACAGCAGAGACCTTAGCAGAGGTAGCGGGTGCCAGATGCCCTGTTTTCTTTCTGAACTGGCTCCTTTGGCTTGTTCCCAGCCCCTTGTGAAGTGTTTGGGAAGCTGGTATGTGGAAGGAGGGAGGGAGAAGAGCTAGGATGACATTTTGCAGTGCACGTGCTAGCTCTGACTGCCAGCTCTCTGCTTTCCCACAGACAGCGCTCTCCCAAAGCCTTTCTCCCCATTCCTAATCCTCCAGCCCAGTCTGAGGGCTGTGGTGTAGCAGCAGCACCAGCAGCGGTAAGGATGCGGAGCCAAATGTTTCCATCCCTCTCTCCAGCAAACTAAACTGCTTCCCTCCCAGCCCCCCATCTACCCCACAACCTCATTAACAGGAGTGGTCAAAGATAAATGACTGACTCCAGAGCTGGAGGAGCAGATCATGGGATCATTTGAATAGAGGCAGTAAATCAAACAGCGTAACTCTATTTGGCTTGACATCTTTCCTATGGCTTCACTTCATAGAAGGCTCTACGCGTGCTTTTGGGCACGTGCCTACAGGCTGCAGTGCCAAAACAGAGAAGGAACCCAGAAAGGACACGCTTTCTCTTCTGCATTGTGTCATAAGTACCAAGCCATGGAGACCGAAAAGGGCCACGTGAGAGTTACCTCGTGCTGCTCCTCTCTGAGGTTTGGCAGGGGCTCAGGGGCAACAAAAGCCCAATGTTACTTCTCCCCTTTAAAAAAGCAAAGTGGTTTTGGGATGGGAGAGGGACGGTGAAAGGAAGAAGCAGCAAAAGTTGGGTTATTTATACTCTCCTAATGGGCTACTTCCACAGGCAGGCTTGTCTATGGGAATGATGGGTTACCAAAGACAAACCTCCCTCCCATCATTCCCTTACTTGGGTCACATACTCGAATAATATAATTCTTGGTTGGATTTATTTTCTTTCAGTGTTTTAAAAAGCTTTTCTTTCTTAATGCTGTCAATTTACAGCCCTGCCAAAGCCTTCCATAACGATGAATCCATCAATAGACTCCAGATCTTCTCACACTTCCCACTTTAAACATTTGTGATATGTGGAATTGTGATAATTAGCGTTTTGCCCCTTCTTGGATGATGTCATGTTCACTGATTGATGCAGTAAGAGCTGCTCTGCAGGATATCTCTCCAAATAGTGAGGAATAGTTTTCTATCTGTAGGAAGCATAATGTGTGCTATCATTCTCTACACTGACAGACAGATCAAGGCCAGGGGCAGAGCTGCTGTTCTCTGGCTGGAGACCTTCCCTTTGTAGCAAGAGCGTAACCACTAGCCAAGAAATGAAGAGACTTCTGGTACTAATTTATCAGTGTTCCATGTATGCTGTTACAATCCGTGAAGTGCTGGAGACTTGCGTGCTTCCTTGTGTATCTCAACCCAGTCTGAACTTTCCCAACGAGTGAGCAAATACAACATGAATCATAACAGAGAAAATTAGCACTTTAATTCCCAAAATTGCTTGCAAACCAGTTCTAGTGTTTGTGACCGACTCTGTTAATTAAAGAGACTACCCAGCATGAATACTAATGCTGTTTCTATGCAATACAGAAGTTAAGTGGTCTGATTTCTTTCATGCAGCCTATCGATGGCCCTATGGAAGAGCTCTGATTTCTGGGTCTCAGCTTTAACCCCTGGATAGATGGTCTTTGTAAGGCTGAGGATGAGCAGTGAAAAGCAAGGGTTACAGACACACAGCATGGTAGCAGCAAGAGCCAAGCTAGCAGGATGTGAGGCCTCCAGTGCTGCCAGCTTGTGTGGACAGTTTTATACGCTGTTCTTCTGCCTCCTGCTTCATAGACAGGATAAACGACATGTGAGAGGAGCCAAGAACACATTTTATATGAACAGCGTGTACTGTAGGAAATGTGTCTCTGCCATCTTCCAGCCCTGGTTTCTTTTATAAGAAATTAGCCACTCGAGAAAATTCCAGATTCTCCCTTGTCTGTATTTCCTAATTGTGTCAAGATCCGTATGAAGAGCTCATTAATGGATTAAAGGAGCGCAGCGTCTGCAGCACATATTCGGGGGGAGGCCCATGGCTTCAGAGGGACACGAAGGGTTGTCAAGCCCTGGAACAGACCCCAGGGAAACGGTTGTGTCACCACCCCTGGAGGTATTTAAAGGAGGTGTAGAGGTGGCACTTAAGGACATGGTTTAGTGGTGGCAATGTTAAAGGCTGGACTCAATCTTGAGGGTCTTTTCAAACCTGAATGTTTCTATAATGAGCTGATGCCACACCGGTAGAGCTTCCAGCCAATGGGGCATTGGGCTGGTGTGCCACCCCATGGCTCTTCTTTTCCCCTTTCTAGGCATGTTCCTTCTTCCTCTGAAGCTGAGAGTTACTGTGTGGGCTTTGTCCTTCCTAGGGCACTGTGACCACCCCAGCCAGTTTGGGCTATACATTTTGGCAGCCAAAGATGCACGCTCATGCACTTCTCATCCTTTGCTTCCCCAAAACCAAACTTCCCCTTGCTCCTGGGCCATCTCTGGTCATAAACTTCTACAGTCATAAATAGACTTCTACAGTCATAAACCCCTTATACATGGAAAATGACCTCCTCAGCTGCCCACATTTTTTCCTGAAAGCAAGAGACTTTTCTTGCATGCATGGGCTAAAAACAAGGGAAAAAACATATTCCTGTCATTTCAGAGTCACAGTTTCTGTTTAGGAGCGAGGGCTTTTACCTGTATGGTTTGATATATACGGCTTCATTCAATACAGGCACTAAAAAGAAACCTGTCCTGTTTTGTCTGAGGAGATACCAGCAAGATATTAAAGCTTGAATTAGCTTTCCTTTTGCCTGGAGTTAAATCAGTTCCAGACTCTATTAATTTGAGCAAGTGCCCTTGGTCCCATTGCCTCGCCATGCAGAGCTATTGTATAACAACTAATTGGTCTATACGTCCCCTTCAATAAGGAAAGGCTGCTGCAGATACAGAGCTTGTGGAGGCCGGGAAAGACGCCTGGCTCGGGGGAGCTGCGACACGAGGGGGGATCAAGCGCTGTGTTGTGTTAACCTCTGCGGGCAGGGGCCCAAGGGAGGACCTTCCCGGGATGCACATGGCTTCTCGTGAATGGAACCAGGGATGGAGGGAAACGGGAGGGTGAACAGTTCAGAGATATTATGAGCCAAGAGATAAATAAACACCACCCTCCCACCCCGAGCTTGGAGGACAGTGAGGGTTTAGCTGTGTGCATTGGGATGGCGGGTCCTGAGCGAGGGCAGGTGGGATGGAAGTGGCCTCACAGCCACAGCCCTGCTGCAGGGTGTTTGCTGTCGTTCCCACAGAGGGAAGGAATCACTGTGGCTCTGATAGAGAGCGATCAGGACCTCTGCTCACACAGTGATAGCACAGAAAACATCCGTGCTGTCCCAGTGAGGGGAAGCATCCCCTTGAGAGGTGGTGGTGGGGAGGCAGCAGAAAGGAGTCTGTCCAGAATCATAGCATCGTAGAATGGTTTGGGTTGGAAGGGACCTTAAAGCTCATCCAGTTCCAGTCCCCTGCCCCGGATAGGGATGCCTCACACTAGACCAGGTTGCTTCAAGCCCCGTCTAACCTGGCCTTGAACACTGCCAGGGATGGAGCATTCGCAGCTTCCTTGGGCAGTCTGTTCCAGTGTCTTACAGCTCACACAGGAAAACACTATTTCCTTATATCTAACCTAAATCTCCCCTGTATAAGTTTAAACCCATCACCCTTTGTTCTATCACTGCAGTCCCTGATGAAGAGTCACTCTCCAGCATCCTTGTAGCCCCCTTCTGATACTGGAAGCTGCACTGATGTCTCCATGCAGATTCTCATCCCTAGGCTGAACAGCCCCAAGTTTGTGCTGATCCCCGTGCCTGGGCTGGGGCAAATGCATAACAATGTTAGGCCTGGGTGGCAGCACAGCTTTATTATTACAAGAATCTGTTTTTTATGAAGAGGATTTCTCATTTTGGGGAAGATACATATATATAGTCTAACCATTGTATTCATCTTGCTATTCATTATGTCCTGGTGATAGCTGTAGGTGCAGTCAAGAAATGTAAAGACTTAATTATTGAAATGTACCAAATAAAGCGTTTATTACCTAATAACAAATACGTAACAATGTGGCTGCCCCTTCCCTGGCAGTGTTCAAGGCCAGGGTGGACAGGGCTTGGAGCATCCTCCTCTAGTGGAAGGTGTCCTTGCCCATGGCAGGGGTTGGAACTGGATGAGCTTTAATTTCCTTTCCAACCCAAGCCATTCTGTGACTCTATGAATAAACCAGCCTGTTCAGCTCATAACTCAAACAGGACTCAGTGTCAGAAAAGAGATTCTTGTGGAAGACCCTGTGGCCACCTCAGCTTCAGACAGGAGGGTCCTTCTTCTCCAGCAGGGCTGTGCCCCAGGAGATGTTCAGCCTTCCCCTAAAGGCATGCCAATGAGAGATATGTGCCATGTGCTTCAGCTGCACAAGGGTTCCTGGTGAGAAACTGGCCCAGGAGCTGCCAGGCTTCAGCTCCAAGAGCATCGCAGCACAGGAAGTGAGCATTAAATTTTGGCTTCCTTGAGGCTTCATTCCTCTGTAAACCTCCCTCCCCACCCTCCAGCATCCTGTGCACTTGGAACAAAGCTGGAAGCCCAGCGCTAGAAGCGTCCTTAGGGGCACAAAACCCTGGATGGGGCTTGTCAGTGAGCTTCTTGATGTAACATCCCTATGCCCTTGTGCCACAGCATGATAAGAAGATGATGGTGGGCTCATGCTTTGCCCATCATGATGAAAGGAGTCACTATATTTGAGCCTACCCCGCCATGGATGCCCTCTATCATAAATCTGCAATTAATAAACATCATGCTGAGGAATGAAGTTCTTATTTATTGGAGAATAATAAGCTCCCCCCCAACGATTAATAGCAAGGGGGAGAAGGAAGACAGAAGGGTGAGAGAGCAGAAGGGTGAGAGAGGAGGAAGTGAGAGGGCAGGAATAAGAAGGAAAGAGGAGGGAGAGAGGGGACAGGCAGTGGGAATGGAAGAAGGAAGAGGCGCAAAGGGATGGATATCAAGGATGACAAAGAGCGGGGTGGAGTAGACAGAGGGAGCAGCATGAATGTGTTTGTCTGCAGAAGGCTACACGCTAATTCTTGGAATATGCCAGCCCCTTAAATCACTGCAGCAGAGCCCCACGTTCTCCGGGTGACAGGCCCATAGTGTTTCCTCAGCAAGAGACTGAGCAGAGACGAGGGCTAGCATTTCTCTCTCCCTCCTTTCTTCCCTTTCTTGTCTTAAACTTGAGAAAAATCAAAAAGGAAAGCAAGTAAAACAAAAGCCCCTTTGCCTTAATTAAATTACTCAGCCGCCCTCTGGGGTTGACACTGGGGATACATGAGGCTTTTGTGTAATATCTGGAGGAATTCTCCCGCCTCCCCCTGCCCCATCCCGGGGACAGGCGGGAGGATTTCAAAGGGGAAGGGAAAGGAAAGGCGGGGGGGGGGGGGGGTAAGCTAATAGGGATGGGAATTATTCTGCGATGGCTGGAGGGATAAGAGAAAAAAGGGAAGGAAAGTGGCTGCTGAAATTGAAAGCCGATTCCGCGCGCTGGCTCGAGGCAGTGCTCTGACCTGGGGTAGCTGCCCTTTTGCCAGAGACACAGGCAAAGTTCAGGGCACGGGGAAAGCTGCATAAATATGAAGCCTTTACAAGAGGGGGTCTGATCCTACTGCTGCAGGACGTGCCTGCCTTCTCTGGGCACGATGTGACCGTGATAAAGCAAAGGGAGCTCCCCATGGCCACTACCACCAGTCCGGGCTCAGGGCAGCCTGTTCGCATTGTGCTGCTGTGCAGGGGAAGCTGCAGGGATATTGCCAAGCCAGGGCATCCTGCAGGCTCGTTACAGCCTGCCTGGGCAGCACCATTCCGTATTGTAGAATCATAGAAATATAGAATCATGGAATCATAGAATAGCTAGGGTTGGAAAGGACCTTAAGGTCATCCACTTCCAACCCTCTGCCATATGCCCTACAGAGAGCACCCCAGGTCCAGCCAGAGGGTCACCAGTAGGATAAGCAGCTTCCACAAGAAGGGGCTTCACTCAGAGAAGAGAAGCATTCCCCCCAGCCCTGTGCAGAGCTCATCCAGGAGATGCTGAGGCAAACACATGGATGGTTATTGCTGTCCTGACAACAAGCTTGCTGCTGTCAGTGGGCTCGTTTGAGAGCTGAAGTTTTCCTCCCCAAACCTCCCACTGGGAAGATCCTACATCTTCCCCTTTGAAAACTGGGTGAAGTGAGGTTTGTTTTATACCCTCCATTTGGCCTTGGGTCAAGAGAAACCCATATCTGCTGCTTGAAAGGGGAAGGTAATTCACATTAGACATAGTCTGCAGAGGGAGTCAAGCCCATGTGGGACTTGCAGGATCTTTTGCTCTATCTCCCCCAGACCCCCCAACATTGCACTGCCCAGGGCCCAGAGTCCCAGCATCAGGCTTGATGAATGGCTTTTGGAGAGGTGCCTGTGCTCTCTGGGGCTGGGGTGTGTAACCCATAAACAAGCAATGCAAACAGGAGTGGAGACTGCATACCAACACTGGCTCCCTTTTACTTACTGTTAGGAAGGAATATTTCTGGGAACAAAGAACATCTGGGCTGTAGGCTGGACTGGGCTTTATATGATGAAGCTTGTAATACTGTCCCATCTGGAGAGCAGCTCCAGTGAGCTCTGTGGGGAGATAAGAGACAGAGTCAACCATAAATCCACTCCTTTAAGCATGACAAGTGTGTGCCTCATATTCCAAAGAGAGGAGGGGGAAAAGTAAGTGGAAACATTTTTCTCTGTGCTGAACACACGCAGAGCTCAAAAAGAGCCTGGCTCTCCATAGTGTGACGGGAGGCTGGTACGCATGGAGCACCTCCAGGGTGCCAACAAGAACAGCCAAAGGCTTTTCCTGCAGTGATAGCTTCATTCCCCAGTGACAGCCAGGCCTGATGGGGAAGCTTGGGAGCTGAGAGATGCTGCCACACACATTAAGCCCCTATACAGTGGAGCTGGAGGGAGCAGCCACTGAGGCAGGAGAAAGACCCCAAACTTTAAGGCTTCCACCTCAGTGAAGAAATTGGCCTTCTGCTTCTCTGCTGTTTATTACTAACTGTGATTTATGGCCTTAATAACAACAGATGTGGAATGCCAGGTGAGGAATCGGGCTGTGGGCATGGGGGAATAGCATCACTGTTCGGAGGGGGGAAAGAAAGAAGTGAGTTATTTCCCCAAGTGAGCTATCGAGGTTCAAATGAGCTCTTGCAGCTTGCACCCGATGGGCTGGCAGCGTGTTCCAAACATGCACCTTGCAGATGGCCCTGGCGATGCTCCCCACGCTCAGGCCACCCAGGTAACCTGTGTCTGGTGAGCACCTGTGTGTAAATACACCCTCATGTTGATATAGGATTTCCCACTTACAGCCCTCAGCTTTCAGATAGGACACACTCCAGCAAGCCAAACAGGCAGTGTCCTTGCTTATGTCCTCCTAACTTCTCCTCCAGTCCCTTTTTCCCTCTTGTTTCCCATGGGTTTCCAGCCTGTGTTGTCTGATTGCAGTATTTGGAGGGCCTCTCTACAAGCTCTTTTTTACTGCGTTTGAAGAGCTAGATGGTTTTAATTCACATCCAGATCCCTTGCAGACAGACTGCCACTGTTCTTAAAGAATGATTCTATGATCCTATGATTCTATAATAATTTGCAGGGCTGCAAAACAACACATAGCACAGCACAGTGCCTAGCACACAGCTGAAATGCCCTGCTCTAAGGAGCTTCCCATCAGCAAACACTGACTGGGGTGGTGGAGGCCAAAACAAGGGGGAAAAGTGAAGCAGGAGGAGGAATGACTGGGGCTGCTGTAGGCACCCGTGTGCTGCTCCTTCTACAGCCTGTGTCAGGAAAGGAGAGACCCCTCTTATGTAGGGGCTGATTGGGGCACACAGGGAGTAAAATGGGTTGGCAGCATTTGAGAAGAAAACATTACCAGAAAGGGGTTTCAAGGAAGGATTATCCTTGAGTTGGAGGAGGGAGCTGAGGCAGTGATAAGAAAGATGTTGCAGGGGATTGTATCATGATGATGCCTTTTGTGCTGTTATCCACATTGTTTTTGTGCCATTTATTAAAGGAAAGTCATCTCGGAATGCCTGAGCCTGACAGGGAATGGAAACCTCTCAGCTTGCATGTCTGCCTGAAGTGAAATCCCTTATTTATTTATGTCCCAGGGTGCGCTGTCTGAATCTTGCACCCCAAGTTGACAGTAACTCACGCACCACTTATCTTGGCTTTTAGTTGCTAAACTGTAAGCAGGGATTAGTATAAAATGAGATTTGTGCTGGCCCCTGGCAGGGCAGTGATTTTCATTCAATATTCCCTCAACTGTGTTTTCCTGTAGAAAGAAAGAAAGTAAGGACAGGGAAGGGAAAAATGAGCAAACATACTTCTTCCCTCTAGAACATTGTCCTCATCTGATCCATACCCCACCTCAACCCTTCTTTCTGCCATTTCTCCCCCCGCCTGTGGCAAAAACATCAAAGGTATTTGTTGGAGCTGGTGTGTGTGCGTTTGTGTGTGTAAAAGGCAGAGAGGGAGACTGGTTTAGACACAGGTTATTTATTAGAGGTTTAATATTGCTCCATATAGAAATTAAATGGAACAGCATTCAGACGTGCCATTAAAATTTACTGCTTCTTGCTATTTTAAAACCCACATAATCATTTCAAGTAACACTGATTAAGGTCTTGCGAGAAATGAGAAAACCCAACAGCCACGTCAACTCAGGCATCACCACAGTGTCTCCACCTAATAGCTGCTTTATTAACACGAGTCTGGAAGCAGGAATGCCTCATGTTAAATTTGCTTCTTTTCCATTTACACATCACTTTTCTGTTGGGTTTCTTTTCTAAAACACTTGCTTGATGGCCAGTCCGTTCTCGATGGACTGGTTTGCTGTATGGAATTCAATGTTTCACTCATAAAAACACACTCATTTCCCCAAAGCTGTGATTTTTTTTCTTCCTTTATGAAGTTGACTTCTGTATTTTCTTTTTAACTTGCTCTCTCGGGAGTGAATATGCATGAATGCATATATGTTCAAATGCATGCACACGAAACATACGCTCAGTCTCCCTCTCCCCTTCCGCTTGTTGTACATGTATGTTCCTCCTTCCAGCACACCTTTGTTTTACATACACACTTACATATATGTTCATATATACAAGTGCATGTGAAGAACTTGTAGTTTCCAAACTGAGCTGGACACTTCCATGCCTTTAAACCCAGAAAACCCAAATAATGTTTATAAACTTCTTCAGGTTAGGACATTGGGCTATTTTGTCTTGCAGATGAATGGATAAGAAGGCAGGAAATCCATACTGGGCTGCATGATAAATGTATATTTGTGTATACATGGTAAACTTACATTTGCTACAATTATTGATCCTGGCATTCAAAATACAACAGATTCCTTGGGATCAACATTCAGTCTCCTGAGAACATATTCAGAATGTGCTGGGCTGCAGTCCTTTGGTAGGGTCAGGTGAGAAGACCTTATTTATCTTATAGGAAGCTATCGGAAGGATACAGACTTACTGCAGTCATTATACTGTTCTAGCTGAGAAAGAAAACCATAGAAAGTGGTTTAGACTGCTGATTTTCAAAACTGGAGAAGCCAGGTGAGCCCAGTGCCTATGAAATGGAAGAAAAATTGTATTATCCTCCGTTTCCTGATTGCAGATTGCTATAAACCCTCTAGGAGATTTGTGAAATGGCAGAGAGGTTGGAACTAGATAATCTTCAAGGTCCTTTCCAATCCAAACCATTCTATGTGATGGGATTAGCCCTGAAACTCAGGAAAAGGCAGAGATGGTGGTGGCTTTGAAAAACACTCTGAAGGCCAACTATGTTATCCGCATGACTAATAAGCCATGTGTGGGTCTCTGTGAAGAGCTACTGGTGACTTGGCAATTGGGGGTTGAAAAGGTGGATACATAATGGCTGCATCTTACAATACATGGTTTTGCACCCATCAGGAAAATGCTTAATGTGCTCCTGCCAGATTAACACTGGGTTTCTTCCCATGCGTTCAGTAAGTCTTAGGGCAAAACATGCCTGGATTCACTTCCATCACATGAGACAGGAAGAGAAAAAAAGAGACTGCCCAGGACTGTAAACCATAAAAAGGCAGCCTGGAAGAGGCTTTGGAGGATTATCCAGTCCAACCGCCTGTGCCAGAGGAAGGCAGGCTTCCCTGTGGCATTCCTGACAGGCAGTTCATCCTTCTCCATAAAAACTGTAGCAGTAGAAGTTCTGCAGCCTCCCCAGGCAGTCCATGGCTGCACTTTGCTCCCCGTGCTACCGGAAAGGTTTAATCCCAGCATCTGACTGAAAATCATCACTGCAGTCTTCCTCTGTGGTAGTTTTCATCCTGTTGGACAGAAGAATTGGGACGAATGTTTGGAGACAGGAGGGGATTGAGAAATGAGAGAGCTTCATCTTGGCTGAAGGCTGAGTGTGAGATGTCCCTGCCTATGGCAGGGGGTTGGAACTAGATGATCTTAAGGTCCTTTCCAACCCAAACCATTCTATGATTCTATAAGGGAGAAAATAGGCCTGAGGAGACCTGCCCAGAGAGACTTCTCCTGCAGTGGGGATAGATGGGACACAGTCAACAACTCCCCCAAAATTAGCTGCATCTTTACAACATGATGCTTCAGTGGCACAACTGAAACACCAGGTAGACTGGTGTCCCAATAAATGGCACTGGCATGCAATGATGTTGCATTATGACTCTGCCCAGTTCTAGCACTCAGCCTCCTCTACACACTCAGCTTCTTGGATATGCATCAGGTCAAGCTCCATGGATGCTGGGATGATGACAGCATTGATGTAGGATTATCTGTTGGGCCACCAGTTTGCCAACATCATGAGTCTTTCCTTATGAAGAAGATCACCGCATCACTGTAGTAGCAGATCTCCAGACACTTTGGCAACTGCCTTTCCTCTCACACACTTTTCCTAGATACCATTTTGTTTGATGAAGTAGCATTTTCAAACATGTATATTTTAAAATGCATATTCAGTAAATTGCACTCACACCTTTTCTTTTCCTCTGAAGTTTGACACATGGGAATGGTGCACTGATCCATGGATTACACTTAGTTACCTTGGCAAGCAATAGTGCCTTGAGTGCCAAGATAACCAGGTCAAAGAAGGAAAAGCATGAATATTAAGAAAAACAATGTTTGACTGACAAAAGCAATTTTGAAGAGATGCTCAGGGTAAGAGGAAGTGAAGAGGAGAGCCCTGGTTTATACTTAAAGGTCTGTTATACAACTTAAACATTGTAAATGTTGCTTTTGCTTCACCACCCACTGTTTCGCCCAGATGGAATAGCCTGGAGTGAGTATTTAATACATAGAGTCATTGGAGAGCTCTGGGACTAATGCTGGTGGGAGCAGATGTCTGGTCTGCTGCTGAGTCCCCATTGCCACCCTGCATGCAAGCCACAGGAGCTGGTGCCATGAGAGGACTGTTTTGCTCCCTAGGCAAAAGGAAGGGCAGCAACAGCTCTTTCTTCCTCCTGTATCATCCTCAGCCTTCCTGCCTCCTCCTGCCCCGCTTGCCTCCAGGGCCATGACAGCAGCAGTAGAGCCAAAGGCAAATAGTGTTTGAGATGTGCTGGGCTCTGAGTGACATGAGGTTCAGCTCAGGGGAGACAGGATGCGCTTATGAAGGCAAATAAGGACCATTCTGTGGCACAGACCCCTTTGGACAGCTTTAGCTAACAGCTATCTCCCTGTGGGAGAGATCAGGGAGCCTTTTCTAAACAAACTCATCCCCCTTGGAAAGCTCCAGTTTTGTCAGAACAATTTCAGTCACAAGAAAGGGCTAATTTCAAAGGTTCTTCTGGTTTGAAGACCAGAACTTCAAGGAGAAATAATGGTCATCCTATCCTCTTTTAGCAGGTTCTCCCACAATTAAGTGATATAAAACCAAAGTGAAGACCCAAGTGAAACATTTTGATTGACCAAATCTGTGTTTGATTTTCCTGTGGATCATACAGAGATGTTAGAGAGCTTTCTCACCTGAGGACAGAAGGACAGAAGACCAGAGCCTGTCCACAGCCAGTGGCCAGCCCTACCTCCTCAGAAGCCAAGGGAACAATGGCAGAAGCACTTCTTATCTCTGGAGCATTCCAGTGCCACTTTTTCAAGAGCTTTTACAGAACCCTTGTTTCCCTGTCACCATGTGATGCCAAAGCTATTGCCAGACTGGAGTGGCTTATATTATTTGACCTCCAAGAACGCTTTAGCTTTTGCTATGAGCCCTTCGTCGATTTCCCTTTGAATTCCTGCATATATATACAAGGACCCACTGCAGAATCACAGGTCAAGGAAAGAAGGGTGATACTACCGTCAAGCAGTAAAAGGCCAACCCATTGCTCTGTTCTGGGTTGAAATAGGACTTAAATGATGCTTTCATTTTCCCTAAATTTTACCTTACAGACAAAGTGGCCATGGCTGGAATATGACATGGCTGCCTGGCTATATGTGTGGATATGTGTGTGTTTGTGACTATATATATTTTGGGATTCCTAATTCTCTCTTACGAGGGAAGAAAGAATTCTTCTCCTAGCTACTTGATAGGTGTAGTACAAAGGTATAACAACATTGAGGCAAAATATTTGAGTGAAGGCTAGGGAAGAAGATGCATGAGGACAAGTAATTATGGTGGTACATTTTAAGAAGCTAAGGTTTGCTTAATAAAGGCATTGCTAGACTTGGTGCAGTGAGTTCAAGAAAAACACTGATTTGACTTACTGGTTTTCCACATTCTACACATTTTTCAACACACCTTTGCATTTACTAAAATTATGGGGTTTTTTCTCTCTCTCTCTATAGAGTAGTGGGTCTTCTCAAGTAATGCTGGAATGGCATCAAGCTGTTTGCAGCTCCACCAGTATCAGATCTTGACATCTGTCTTTTGCAAGACCATCAGCCAGCAACAAGGAACTTCAAAAAGTTGTCATACCACAACACAAACAAGTCTTCAAACCAGTCACTCTATGGGCTCTGATTGCTCCTTGATGGTGCAGAAAGACCCCCAGACATTTCAGGACTGCAATCTTTTGTACATTAAAATGAGGATTACCATAGAGCTTGACAATAAACTTGGCTGAACAACCCAGACCTCATTTCAACACACGGATCTTGGATCTCCAAATGACTGATTGCCAGATTTCCATCTGTTTCCTCTATGGGGAATGTGGAGTCCTTTTCTAACCCTTTGAGCTGAGTTTTCCTTCTCATCTTGGCTTTGCTGCCAGATGATAAAGGCTTAATTTGTTTATTACCATTACAATCCATCTGGTTGTGAGCACAGAAGCAAGCTGAGTTTTCAAAGTAGCTTCTGTTCCTAAGAGAAAATTAGTGTCTGCACCTGCCCTACTCCTCTCTTGGGTACAAAATCACACTAGGCAGTGGGGACAGTAGGGGTTATCTTTGCCTTCCCCGTGCCCTCCATTCAGCCTTACAGTAACACAGATGGAAATGCAAAAGAATGGCTCTTCTTCCCTCCCTCCTTCAGTCCAGGGGACTCTGACATGGAAAGTTGTGTTTTACCTTCAGTCCTGACTGAGTTTATGCGTGGTGTGTTTTAAAGCAATACAGGGATACAATCAGTCTTGAGTATCACAGTTCAATTGATGCAAAGTAAGCACAGCACTGTTGTTCCCTTTGACAGCCCCAATTTCTTGCTAACCTCCTCTACAGACAATCTAGTGACAGCATATTAACTCAAAGGCAAAACCTATGCTCATGACAGATGTGATGGGCTTTATTCATGGGAATGAGTGTATGAGCACAATTACATGCATCCACCAGATTGCATCCAGGATGATGCATATTCTTCAGTGCAAGCAAATCATAGGCTATTATTTACTCTGTTGTGCGCTATTAGAAAAAAATACTATGCCCCAGAACAGGCTGCTTTCCACTGATGTCTGAAATACCCAAAGCATTCCCCTTGCCCTCCATTTCTAAGAGCTCTCTAATCTCTGGATGAAAGCTCCTAGATAAATGGCAGTCAATTATTCTTATCAAACCACATTTTTCAGTCACCCAAAAGCTCTCAGTCAACAGCTGTGGCACCTCTCTGTGGAACATCAAACATTCTCAGCTTTCCAGTGCAGCTCCATGGGCAGTATTTCTCTAGAACAAGAGCACACAGCATTTTAAGGATTAACTGTGGGTTTTCTCTGGTATTTGCAATGTCTAATATTATAGGTCTCTGTAACCAAAGCCAGACCTATCAGAGACTTCAGTGAGATTATTCCATATTAATCAGGCATAACTGAGATTTTGTTCCAGAAGTTTTGATATTAATATTGAGCCAAGAGTATGGAAAAAGCTATAGTCAGAGGTTCCTGGTGAGATACCTACACTTCACAAGCCGTGTCAAGCAGTGTGTGTTTGTACCTTTCAGTCTATGTGCCCATTTCAACCATAGCTGTTGAACTTTCTGTGAGCAGAGTTGATACTGAGGGTTAAAGTTCACGACCAACAATCCAGGCACTTCTCTGACCAGGCTGCAAAAGCAATAAATAGAGACAAAACATGAGAGAAAAACCTTTTCAGCTCATAGCTTACCTGCTCCAGGGGTTTGCTAGAGTTGGATTGAGGGGATAAAAGAGAGTGGGAGAGACCCAAGACTGGGGCTCGGAGCTGGAAAAAGAAACAACAGTGAAAAGGTCAACGTTCAGATGATGGTATCACATCCTCCTTTCATCCCTGCAGTTCACACGAAGGCCGGGATCCTTGCTTTGCTTTACTTTGGGGAAAACTCTTGCTTTATTTGTTCATGTTGAACTGCTATCGGAGCTCAATGTCTCAGTGTTGTGTTTTAATAACATCAGTTTCCCTGGACCAGATACATATGAAGTCAGTTAGAAGATTCTATAAACAATGGATCCAAGTCACGCAACGCAACATTGCTGATTGCAAGATAACCTTTCCAAGGGCGAAGTTAGCGAGGTGAGGGGTTGGATTCCTCAACCAGGCATGGAGGGAAACCTTCAGCATTCAGAGCTGCTCCGCTGGGATGAGGTTCGTCTCCTCTTGTTTTGGGGGAATGGCTCCCTGGTTTGTTTTTCTACTCCCCAGTCAGCACACTGGGTGACTTGACTGAATTCTGGCTGCCCGGAGCACACTTTGTTGACAGTTCATTTAAGAAGATCTGTGTGGAATATTTTCCTTTGAAATCAGTTGAGAAGAGGAGTTTTAGTGAGTCCTCCAGCTCTTCTTTTTTATTTTGGAGTTTAAAAAAAGCCACGCATGTGGGAAGATGGTTCCAAACCAAGAAATGGGAAGGTTCACTTAGTGTAGTATGAGAAAGGTCAGGAAGGAAGGGAGAAGGATGGAATCAGCCAAATGGAGATTTTGGGAAACACTTCTATTAATTTCTTGTGTTTATAGTTATTTGTCTCTCATATCTATTTTAAGGCAAACATTCCAGGTCCTATATGATTTTTTTTGTGAAGTTTGATTTTTCTTCATTACTTAATACAAGGAGAAACCTCAAATCATCAGTGTGCAGCTTTACCTTCACACAGCTAATGAACACGGTTACTGCTGCATGTGAAGAGGTCTTGCCTTCACATTTATCACCACCTACAAGTACTGTAATTGTATGTTCCAACATGAAGACCATTCCTACACGTTGCTTAGAAAGATTATGCTCTGGAGATTTTGTGTACTTGTTACTGTATGGCCACACATGAGCTGAGTACAGAGACATGCAGGCTTTTCAAGCTGCAGCAAAGTTTATGTGCAAAGCTAATCATAAGAAGCTGATGTGGTTTTGCTCGTAATTCAAGATATAGAATGATGGTGTTAACTTCAGTTGCATTTATTGAGTGTAAATCACAGTGAAAACAGGCTTTCACTGACCAGCTAGCAGTTCCCAAAGTGAACATGGACTTTCTTCTTTAGGTGCCAGGAGAAGTCTTGCCATCATGGCATAGGTCTTCATGCTTCCAGGGGGCTGTTTAACTCTCTCTGACTCATTTTGAGGAAACCAGATAGAGGAATTTGCTCTAGCTCATAAAATCTATGAGGATTTAGGTCTTCAGCTCAATCCTAAAGCAGAGTGTGGATGCTCAGACCAGAGATTATAGTTCTCATCCATTCTTTTCTTATTAGGTATAACCCATAAATAATTTCAGTAGATCTTTAACACAACCACCATCTCCATAACTGTCATCATCGGTATCCAAGTTTCATTCAGGAAGAGCAGCTAAAAGAGTGCGACATCAAGTGGAGTCCAGACAGCAAATTCCAGTTCTTAGTCTTTCCCACCATCCTCTACAACAGTTATTCCTTTCCACAAGAAGATCTTGAAATAGACCCTTGCAATGGATTGCCCATTCAAGGGATGGTCTGGAGCAGGTTTACAACTGTGGAGGTTTCTAGACCCTGTCTAACCACCAGCTCCATGTTTGTCTGCAGATCTGGCCCCAGAGCAACCAGCTGATTCTGCCAGGCATGGTGGCAACTGCAGAATTCCTCTGCAGACAACACGTAAAGCCTACACTGACTGCAAGTGGCACATGTCTGCAAGCGGTTGCCTGCTGCATTTTATCAGTTTCTACTTTATGTGGTAGAGAAACAAGTTCATATTGCTCATAATAATCAGGAGCTCATAGAGCTACCCTGGCTGCATTAGATTATCCAGCTGTTCCATACATAGAGGGTCAAAACTGAGCACAGTTCTAGCTGTGCAGACTGCCCTTGCAAACTGGGCTGCTGTATTTTGGATTCATGAATGTGCTACTAAAGTTAATTACGAGCCCACCCCTCTGTGCGTATAGCTGCCTTCTACACAGAAAGGGAGCTAACATCTCACATATGTTTGTGAATGATTTGTTTAATTAAGCAAAAATTAATTGACATAATGAGAGTTCACTTAGAGTTTCCAGTGGCTTACACATACACATATAAAGCTGGGGTTTGGAAAAGGCTGTGGCTGAGTATCCCAAGGATCTGGATTCAATTCTCAGCTTTGCCATAGGTTTCCTGTTTAACCCTAGGCAAATCATGCAAGACCAGATCTGTAAGATACTGAAGTATTTGACTCCTAAATGCCTATTGATTTCTTCTGTATTCAGGCCCATGGTGCCTTTTTGCCTCACTTTATCCACCTGCAAAAGGGAGATAACTGAGTGTCTCCTCATACCCTGTGTCTAGAGCATTTGTTTCAAGCAAAGGCTACTCTGGCTGTGTACAGCAGTGAGAGAAACTGGATTTTGGTCTCATATGATCTTCTGGATACTACTGTGCTATGAATAAAAACACCCCTTAGTGCAGACAGCGACGTGCACAGTAACTCTTAACACACGCTCTATTTGTTTGTTACTTATTCTGTGAGTGGATTATTTTTCTCTTGGAATATTTGCTGTATATTCCCTCTAGCTACGATGCTGCGCTCCAACTGCAGTGTTTAACAGTGGGAAGATCCCTGACCTTTTGTCCTGACCTGATATTAACTGAATGGACGACTTTATTTTAACAAGAAGAAAAGTGATTTTTCCCGCTTCCCCCTCAGTCTCAGCCTTGGGTAAGAGTCACTGTCCCTCTGCTGAACTCTTCTTCTTTTTGCCTCTCCCTTTTTTGCTCCTCCCCGCTTTTGGCTCAGCCAAATAGTCTTTTCCACGTGACATTATGCTCCATTGGTTTACAGTTTTTGTGTTTAAAACCAGCATCCAGCATTCCCGGTAAGCATTAATTATTGCCTCAATTATGACACACAATGTTTTTTGGGGGCAAAATGAAAGCCACCATCGTCAAGATTCATGGCCAGCCCTCTCAGCGAGGAACAGTAATCTATGGGGTAAACATTTTGGAAAGATGCTTCACTCCATACGACATTGTATTGATTAAAAGCAAGAGGGGGTTAGATGTGTTAAAGACAAAACATTCTGTAGCCTTTCCAAGTTAATTATTCAACCACAGAGACATTTTACACCCAGGAACTGCGCTCACTTTCTTCTTGAATTCTAAAGGAAATGGCTTTTCAGTCCCTTTGCATTGGCTGTCTCCTGGGCCGGGGTGGCTAAACTGAACTATAAAAGCACAACACAAAAGGCATTGCCCAAGTGCAGCCTAGGAGGACCTTCATTACCACTTGTTTCTCACTTCTTTGCAAGGGCGTTTGGGGTGATCCACTATTCCCCAGTACTCAGCACATCCATCATGATGTGGGGTTTCCCTGGGTTGCTTCCCCATGTTGGGAAGTGCCTCTGTATCCTATTTTATATTGATGTGCTGCATGCAGCAGTGACCAGGTTGACATGATCGCTTCTGTTTCATCCCTGACCACCTCAAGCCTCTAGGCAGAAGAAAAAGGCAGGTGCCACAGCAGGTTCCAGCTTTCCTTCTGACATCTTTTGTCCCCAAAGGGTTTTAAGGAAGTGGCTGAGCTGTTCACCAGCGGGGACCTGGCCTGCCGTTCAGTCCCATTGGATTTCAAGCTCTTCTTGCCAGGCTGCCCTGGTGCTGATTCAAACACATGTCATCACATACAATATGGACACAATACCCTCATTCCGACGGGCTCCGAGACCCAGCAGAAGAAAGCGCAGGCAGAAGATCAAACATGGAAGGAACAGAAGACAGAGGAGCTGCTGTTGCTGTCTGTGTCTGGAACAGAAAAATGAACACAAGGGAAGAGACAGGGCAGAGGGATAATTACTTTCATCCCAATTTTATTCCCACAATTCCCAACCACTTTTGAAGCCAATTTTCCTTTAATAAAATACACTATTAATGACTCAAGTAGAAGCCTTTTGTGCAAGACAATACTCAACTCTCCAGCTGGAATTATTTTGTGTTCTGCACAATATACATGTATGTATATTTATATACATAAACTGAGCTGTGAGCATGGCCTCTATTACCCTATTTTGCAAGTCGAGGAAGTTATTCCAAAATATGTTTAACATACTTTATTTCTTTGAAACTAATTCTTTCATAGCTCTCCCCCCTTCCAGCTCTCCCTACCCCCTAAAGAGAAACACAAGCCAAACACCAACAAGAACTATTTCCCATCATTTCTGGAAGCCATTCATTTGCTATTTCTGTTCATCAGAGCTTTAGAGTGAAGGAATTTAAAGAGCTACTGATGCCTTTTTGCTACTTGGCATATATATCCAATATTGTCTTTCAAGCCATTTAGACACATCCTTCTTCTCTTTCTTCTTTAACAGCCTGTCAGAGAAATAGTCCTAATGAGTTTATTGTGGCTTTGTGTGTGAAGAAGTTATTGAGGGAGCGCCAAGTCAAAAAGTCAAACACAAACTGATTAATTTTCACAATGCACCCCTCTGAGGTGGGGAAGTTCTGACAAATCCACTGGGTGTTCACAGTTATCCTGTGCTCTGCGCACAGCGGCTGGGAGCCATATGGAGACCAGAGCACTGGCGCTGTGCTCCCCTATTCCCAAAGCTCACATTCCCAGTGCTGGGGCTGATGCTGAGCCTCAGGAGCTCAATCCATCAGACCTGTGTCACCCCAATGGTTTCCTCTTCTCTACCCAGCAATGGAGAAACATGGTGACAGCCTCTCCTTGGTGTCATCTTTTGGGCACAGCAGAATAGACAGAGTTTAGGAGCATGACACAGTAGTTTTTTGGGTCACAGAGAAAATAGATGGATGGGATTTACTAAACCATTAGGCTAAGCACTGGTGTGCCCACCACCTTACCATAGAATCATAGTTTGGGTTGAAAGGGACCTTAAAGCTCATCCAGTTCTAACCCCCTTGCAAAGATCACAAACATCTTCAACTAGATCAGGCTGCGCAGAATCACATCCAGCCTGGCTTTGAATGTCTCCAAGGACAGAGCATCCACCACCTCTCTAGGAAACCTGTACCAGTATTTCACCACCACTAAGGGACCCTACAATTCCTCACAAGTGTCTGCGGGGTTTTGTTTGGTGTTGACTTTGTTTTGGTTTTGTTGCTTCAGGGCTTTATGTTTTATGGTGATGCTTTTCCTGTCTAACCCTTGAGATATGCATGAACCCATCTCACCAGTGTTACCTTTGCCAGTAATTTGACTTCCCTCATCTCTACACAGAGTTTCTCGCAGCTCTTCCTCAGCAGTCTGAGTCAAGGTTATGCAGCTGCATCGTATCGGGGCAGAGCTTTGCTCCTTGGTGTACAGGCAGCTCAACCTGGAGGGGCACTACAGAGGGCAGTTACAGCAGCTACTTGGGAAGGTCAATGGAAGTGACTGGCCTAGCTGGGGTTACAGTCTGGCAGAGATTTGGGCTAGGTTGGTGCCTTTTAGCTCCATGAAACTTCCAGAAAAGAGCTCATGAGCCACAGTGGCTCCCATTTCCAACCAAATACAAATTATGTTGACCTTTAAGAGTTTGCTTAGCTTTTTGTAATGCTGCCCATTGCATTTGCTTGCTTTCTCAGATGCCAAAGAATATCAGGAGGGAGGAAGGTTTATTTCCCCCAGTGGTTTTGTGAAAAGCTTTGTAATGCCTTTCAGACCAGTTGTTCCCCTGACCCTAAGCTGAGAAACACTGTCCCAAATGTTCTCCAAAGGCCCTTTCCAGCACTATTTTCTTCAATTCCAGAAACTCAGAACACATTGAGTTTCTATCACTATTCCACCAGCTACATGTCTTCAGGCTCCCAGGAGTATCTTTTGTCCCCTATTGTGCTAGCTGTATAGTTGCAGTAAAGCTGGGTATTCATCCGGAAGGGAATTACTGTTCCTGCCACAGGAGGTTATTTGAAGCCAGAGTGGCGCAGGGATGAGTGCGATGGCACTGCAGCCTTCAAAGGCACTTGGGTTTTTCCCACTCAAAGCTGTTTCCAGGTTAAAAGTTCCAGGATCTTGTGCGGGTTGCAAGACCAGATCTGTTGACATCAGAGACAAGTGGTGTTCCTCTGGGGTCAGTACTGGGACCAGCGCTGTTCAACATCTTTGTCAGCCACATGGACAGTGGGATCAAATGTATCCTCAGCAAGTTTGCCGATGACACCAAGCTGTGTGGTTCAGTTAATACGCTGGAGGGAAGGAATGCCATCCAGAGGGA
>WYDI02038532.1:0-46110 GCA_009867235.2 Psittacus erithacus | reverse complement strand
ACTGGACTGTTCTTATCTCAACCCGTGGGAGTTGCATTCCTTCGATTCTCCTCCCCATCCCTCCGGGAGTGGGGGGGTGGGGGGAAGGACAGGTTGTAGGGGGAAAACAAGCAGGCTACATGCTTTGTCTAATTTATGACTAAGCTTAAACCACAACAGCAACAAAATCAAGTCTCATGACAAGCCCCTTTCACAGATGCATTATAAATTAATTATCTGTCTTGGTTCTATGTACAGGTTAAGGCTTCTGTCTAAATTGCATTATTTGTTGCATGCAAGAATTGTAGGCATCTGACAGAAAAGGCTTTGAAGTTCAATTTATCTAGAGTTCAAGTTTTTGCTTACAAATTTAACTTTGGAAGTCAAGAAAAACTGGCTAAGAAAGTCATTGAAATTCAGAGGACTAAAAAGAAAAATCTTTGAGCTGTATGAAACAGAGCCCTCTGTTTTCCCAAGTATAACAGCATGACGCTATTAAGCAGTGTCTTTGATCTGCAACAAGCATACCTAATTTGAATTCACTTGATAGTACAACTGAGTATCAACTAAGCCTTTGTGCATCTTCCAGATTACAGGAATGCTATATAGTAAGGAATTTCTTCATCCCAAGCAGGACCATTTGAATCATATCTTTTTCCTCTTCAGCAAATGTCATGTGCTACAAACCACAGCACTTCGGTCATGTGGTTAGAGAACTATAACAAACCAAGAATAAAATCTGTCACTCACTTCTATGCTCCTTAGCGTATAAATATTACTGCATAATGAATATTACCTTACCCAACACACTCAGATCATCAGAATTACTTCAAGACAGCCATGTGTCCAAAGTCTAGCACTTGTCCACCAAGGTCTTCTCAAGCTTTTCAATCGATTTCAAATGGGTCTCATACCTTTTACCTCTGTAAAAGCCTGTGCAGCACAAGTGAAAATGTTCCCGTCAACATAACTAGTACGATCATTACTAATACAGCAAGCAGTGCCTGAGAGGTGACTACTGTGGAACAGTTTATGCAGTTCATTAATGGAAAGGACTATCTATGTGTGCACTTCTTTTACTTCTGAGGGAAAAGAAAGGGTTAAATTTTAACACTACAAAGCTTTGGCTGTAATCTTTGGACTTGACTAGGGGACCAGGATGCAAACAACTCATGCAAACCCATAAGGTCAAAGAGCATTGAAAAATCTTAAAAGCAAGTTTTTCCAGTTATTTACCATGCAGGAGCTTCTCTTTACGGAGTATCTCCTTGTCTGGTGGCTTCTTTAGGAAAAGGATGACCCCTGGAGTCACACTACCAGACAGGGAAGCAGAGAGAGTCTCCCCAAGATCAGTTGCTATTCCTATTCTGAAATCTACCTTGGGAACAGGCAGTTTTTCCATACATGGCAGAAGAATATGCAGTAAAGATAGCTCATGTCCAGTCTTGATGGACATTCCTAATGGATGCGAAAACTTGCCTGAAACTTACCTTGGCGTATAGAACAAAATCATAAGAATGTTCTTAAAAAGCAGTACTGTCCTGACTGGAAGTAGGGGATCCTGAATGTGAAAAGCTTTTCCATCTGGATGGAAGAAGAAATTTTAAATCTTGTCAGTTTCCTAAATATAATTTCATAAGAAAGATAGAAGAGGTCCTTTCTGTGCAAGCCATTTTTATCTATGTACACCTATTTTGCAGGTCATTAGCTGGCTAATTGAGTATCAAGCAGCAGCCTTCCATATTCTGTATTATTCAGAATGGCACATATCAGAATTGGGAGCTTCCCTTAAGACACAGACACCAACAGAAGCTGGCAAGAAGCATGTCAAAGGAATTGTCTGCTGTGGTTTCAGGAGGGGCTGGTGACTATATAGAGGCATTGAAAAAGCAATGTTAGCTGATTATCAAGCCTTGGCTTTTCAGAAGGACGTAGAAGAATGCAAGATTTCAGTACCCTAGAAAAGACGCTTAGTGGTGGCAAATTTTTATAGTATCCGTAACAGAAAAAGAGAATAGACTCTTTTCTAAAGAAAATTATTAATCATTCTCCCTTCTTTTGTGTTCTTTTTTTTTTTCCCCCAAGTAAATTTTTCTCCTTGAATTCTTAATACAAAGACGTTACATGCGAATCTTGGCAAGGACTGAGGGCAGCAGGGGACAAGGATAGACAAATTTTGCATACCTAAGTAAGTTCTGAATGTGGTTCTGGCACCAGTTACTTCAAGATTGCATACTTATGGATAATAGCATTTCCAATTTATTTACTGGGGGTATCCATGCTCAGATACTGTATATATTTAATTTCCCAAAGTTTTCTTTTTTCTTTATTTTTTTTTTATGTTTTGCTTTGGTTTTTTGTTGGTTTGTTTTTTTTTTTTTAATATTTGAATTATTTTTCTTTCCCTTTGGCAAGACACGACACTATCCTTTAGAAATGATGACAGCACTTGCGTAGTTTCTCAACCTGATCGAAGACCTTTCCATAGCTGCTGTTGTGCTTGAACACAGAAGTGTTTTTTGGCTACTCTTTCAAATTCTTCTAAGCCCCTGCGGAAATGAGTTCCTTTCACCTGGTGAGTACTCAGCAGGAGGATAGGGAAAGAATTAAAAATTACTGGGGTGATGTTTAATGCCTTTTCCTGTCATTGTCAAGATTCCCGAAGAAAAGCGAATTCCAAACAGTGTATTCTGCACATAGTATTGTGTGGCCCACCAGTGACTGGAGCTAAGAATATTTTCAATGGATTTATCTTATGTTAGTGGCAGGATTTTGGGGATAGCTCATTGCTCAGTGCAGTAAAAAATGTGTCTTCACAGTCACCCACAGACATTTCCAAGAGAAAATCCTTTTATTTGCTCAGAAAATCTATTTCATCTTTGAAACAAGGTCAATGTCAAGATGAAGACCATGGAATATCATTACTAGTAATGAAGCATGCAAGTTAATGGAAAGAAGTGGCAATGACATGGGGTTTTTTTCTAGAAATCAGTCTTGGTAAAGTGCGATTTGTTTTTACTTTTTGACAGAAGAGGTATAGAGAGAAATACAAAATAGATGCTGCTGCTTGCTTTATGTCTTAGAAAGGCAGGAATAACTGATTAAATTCAGTACTGGGGATGGGCACATTGACTTCAGACTGGAGACAGACATATTATATTCACCTAGTAACTAACTACAGAGCTTCCCCCACAGCAAGGTCCCAGACTGGCATAAATCATAGGAAAGAAATAAAAAAGTGTCTATGAGTAGGTGTGTTGTGAAGTCAGAGATCTCTTCCTGGTTAAATACAGAGCCAGTGACACAATTTGGCACAAACTCATCTTATGGTAGCTTAATTAGACATCTGACTTTGTCCCTCTGTACTTGGAAGCTGGTCAAAGTTTTCCACAGACAGAGTTGTGGCACAGGAAGGCAGCCTGAGACAAGTCAGGGTATTGAGTTGGATGAAAAGGGAACAAGTGCCAGGTCTGTGGTAGAGTATGCTGCATGGGACCCAAGAGCAGCCCTCTGCTACCTCCTTTCCTTCATGTTACATCCTGGTATCTCTAGAGAAGATTGCTGACTCCATTCAGTTGCTCTTTTCTGCCATATCCCTTCAGGCTTCAGGTTCATTACAGCCATGCCACTGCTGCTGAAACTGCCATGCCTCCTACAGCAGCAGCCCTTGGCAGGGACCATCCCAGCCACTGCTGCCAGCCTCTGGTTTCCTTGCAGCAGTGTGGGGACTGACAGCAAACACAGACCATCATAAGTGCTGCAAGGAATTTATCAGGGATCCGTATCATACTACCTATGATTGCCCATTATAAACAAGGATATATGGGCAGAAAAATACAGATTTATTTATTTATGTATCAATTTATTTTTGCACAACTGAAACAGACAGAAGGAATAAATGCTTTGTCAGAACTTATTCCTGACAAATAAAAAATGAAAAGTAAGAGAAATCGAGGACCTAAGGAGACCTGGGTAGAGGGAAGGTACATACATTTGCTTGTCTTCAACACTCCTATGAAGAATAATTAAATCTGCAACAAAAAACCTTCCACAGCATTAGGAATTGATAAAAAGGAGGTGAATCCCCAACTGATATTGTCAACAAGAAGTTCAATCTGTAAAATTAGAGACCTCTGTCAATTTTGCTAAAAAAGGAGTGCAGTATGTGCTAGATACAGATAAGGCTTGTGACACATGGAGCTACGCTAACAAGTCCTCCATTGTACGTAGGGTTCCAACATTTGTTTGAACTTGGGGGTGCTCCAGCTTCAGGTGAAAACCCAGGCGCTGATGGCAGACTCGAAAATACCTGGAAACTTCCAGCCAGCTTTAATAACATATCATTAAACCATTCTGAAGCTGCGCAGCAGAGAGACAGCATGCTATGCACTTTATAAGTCTTTGCTTAGTAATAGTCTTTATAGAAAGAGTTAAAATATAGTCAATTCCTTCTGCTTAGGGTACAGAACCTCTGCAAGTATTGCAGGGTCTCTTCTTCATGCAAGTGAAATTAAGTTTAAGGAATCAAATGACATGTGACATTTTCACCAAAGAAACAAAATAACTGGGGTGCAGAGGCTTCCTATATTCAAAACAGGAAGCAAACCATTGTGTCCCTTCAACTTTTACTTCCCATGCCTGTACATAATGATTCAATGACATCCCTCAGGAAGCACGCACTGAACAAAGAAATCTCTGAGGCAAGAAGGAAGCAGTGCAATGAAGCTCCCACTCAATTATCCTCTCTGCCGGAGTCCCCCATAAAACTCAGCCAAACAAATTCCTTCACCTTGAATGACTTTCCTTTACCTGAAACACCAAAAATTGCCAATGGCGAAAAAATATCTATATATGTAAGTGAGGTGTAAAATTTGGTAGAGAAAGCCCTGACCGTTACCATAAGTGAGATTGTTGCCAACAATGAATTTATAGAAATATCAAAATAATAAAGAGGCAATATCTAGAAGGATCTTAATTATTAAAAAATAAATAAATAAAATTGTGACATTTAGTTTCTAATCATTATTTCTTCACTCTCTTTCCTCTCCTGTCTTGTAGTTCTTATCTGAGCCTTGCTAAATGTAAGAAAACTGCAGATCATAAAATGTGTGAGTTATTGCAAGACCTAATTGTTGGAAGCAGTGTTTGTGCTTTTAAGTCAGAGACACAATTCATTTTTTTCTCATGCAGATGAGACTTACTTCAGCAAGGAAATATGTATATTAGCAGTCCAGCAGCTTTACCAGAAAAGAGAGATTATTTATAAATAGGCCAATTTATTAGAATAGAATTCTTTCACCTTACAGAAATGCTTTACTCTAGTATGTACCTGAAAAATAAGTTCAGAGATATCTTGCTCCTAAGACTCTCACAAATACACTTTCATTTGCCAGCTGCAAACACAAAGGCACTTTTGGTTGTTACAAACAATGATGGAAGTAGCATAAGTGCATATAAAGGATCTCTTTCTCTTTGGCCTTCACATCTCTGTTCCAGGGGGGTATGAGGGTCCCTGGAGGGCTCAGAACTGGATCCTGAGCCCCCACCTCCTTTCAAGGTATAAAATTGCTCAAGGGTCTCTGCTTCAGTCCCTGTTATTAAATGCATGCTGGAGAACTGCCAGGGATAAGCTGCAGCAAGGTTTTTTTCTAATTGCAGGTCCAACAGGCGCTCAGCACCAACTGCGTGAACAAAAAGACATGATGAGCTCTGAAGCCTGGACCCTGCAGCAATCATCTCCAGCTGCTTTTATTCCTGTGGCTCTAGGACTAAATTCTGTATTTCTTTATGCAGGTAGAAGTGCAACAGCTCAACCTGAAGAGATGTTTCCAATCTGTGAATATATTGGTGCTTAATAGTCACAGCAATGAAAGGAGAAATTATAAAGAGATTTGTAACTGGGTATTGCACATTCCAGGTAAACACTCTGAGAAGGACAAAAACCATAGGCACAAATGTGACCTTTTCTTATGTGTAGCACAAATGAGTCTTGAGAATACTTACTGAGTCAATCCTTGTGGGACATATCAAACGTATATGTCCCAATTCAAAACTGTATGCAAGGTGTGATGTACTTTTGCTTCCAAGTCTTTTGGGGCTTCGCATGCACCCTGGAGCAAAAATGCAGATAGAAAAAGCCACTGGGCACATTCAAGCTTAAGTAGAAAATAAACAAGATTTTTAAAGATCTCAAATGTACCTAAAATCAGATTTAAATGTCCTAAACTGGGGTTAGACAAGCAAACTACTTGGCAGGCATACATCTAAATAGACAAAGCAGAAGACTCCTTCTTTTAACAAAGCACACACTTAACCAAATTGACAAAATGAGACCTTTTCTATTTCCTTTAAATTGTTGCTAGCAGGAGGGACTGAGCTGCCTCAGAGCACAGCTACCAGTAGTGCAGCCCCATCTGGCCTGAGCCTGCTAGCATGACGCACTTTGTTTTGACAATGGTGGTAGGCAAGTAAGGGACACAAACCCTCATTGACACAGGTGAGGATGTGAGTGTACATGTCCTGCCATTTTATCTGTGGCGGGCCTCTTGTGCAAAGCAATGCCAAGTAGCTGACTCCCTGCAAAAAGGCACCTCACCTCATATTTAGCATGTGGGGTAGCTGTGAGCTTTCCTCAGGCTTTCTGCAGCTTAGGGCCCACAGCATTACCTGGATATCCAGGAGAGACATTATTTGATGTTACCTTCAGTGTGCTGTGGGGATATAAGTCTACATGAAGAAAAGATGAAGGGCACAGAGTTTGATTATTTCCAGTCACGCCACTGATATTATTCTGTCTGTTACATTTTCTGATCTGTGAGTGACATCCAGCAGCTTGGGCAAGCTCCTTCTGAGTAACTCCTTCTGAGTAACACTGAAATAATTCCTGAGAAGCTATTTCTGTGGGTATATTTGCGCTAATGCTAGTGGCTGAAAATCAAGCTTGAGGGCTAGAGCATGTGTTTACTTCCATGTTTCAGTAAAACCTGTTAGTTTTGAATAGCTGCAGCTTGCAGGAATACCACACATGTTCTGTTCTGAATGGCAACCATTAAAAATGCTGTCAAGACACAATCACAGCCTGGCAGCAATGAGAAGGCTAAGATATGGTAGCCACAACCACGTGCTTAATATTGAAGAATGTGAAGCCTAATAAAGAAAAGAAATGTGAGTTTCTAAGGTTAATGAAGTTTCCAAGTTCCAATGAGCTCCACAGGTAGGATAAATCTTGCTGTTGAATCACAATGAAGTTTTAATTGACTAAATTTACTGAAACATTTTATTGAAAATGCCTATAACTTTGGAACAAAGCACTCCATGGAATAGGCTGGGGAAGAAGATAAGCCTTTGCCTCCTATTCATTGTTAATCTTTCTTATTATTTCTAAACTAAATATAGCGCTGTAATAGATCTTGATTATCACCATGCTTTCCATATTCTGTTTACATTAAAAATTAAAAAAAAATCAATATAAAAGAATTTCAAACACAGTGCACTGGAAGAGAAAAATAAAACCCCCTTCATGAAGAAATTACGTTCTTCCTGCAGGAGAAGTGATTTTGTGCACTATGAATAGCAGTCTTTCAGTAAGCCACCTAAAAGACTTTGATAGAATTATAATTCCTGATCTATCAGTTGGACAAAGCAATATTAATATTTTATCCAAGGAAAAGTTGCATCAAGATTAGTAAAGTAGCTTATTTCAACTTTTATTTTCCTCTATTTTGAGTGCCAGGAAAAGAAGTCTTGTTTATATTGTCAATTGGATGATAGCTGCTACCTGGTGAGTTTTCATAGTATACTTCATTGCTTGGGAGAATTCAAACTGATCCACTTTGGAACATTATTTGTTAACTATGCTTTCTTAGAGAAAATATGTACTACTACATCACTATCTGAAATAACATCTCAACATATACAATGCAAGGATTCTGCTTACTACATTCTAGCAATTTTATGAGAAATAATTTTTGAAAGCGTATTCAGTGAAAGTTTTTTAGTAAATTTCCACTTACGGTAAGTGAATGAGAAAAATAATCATACCATTATTAATATTTATTTAACAATTCATGCAACGCATTAAATGTCACTTTTTAAGTTCCAAAATATCGATCAATAGATCACCATACGCACTTCACATTCTTTTTAGCCAGTACTGGAATATGTCTGACTTTCAGTTTAAAAACAACTCAGCCTATATTTCCTTTCCTTTAAATCAGCAAAATGCATTAATTTCAGCATGCCATTAATGAAAGAAACAAACATGCAAACTACAGTTTTTTATTCATACATAGCTCTAATAAAACAAATAAGGAAAACTACTTAAAGTGTCTAACAGAATACTTTAAAAATACATTGCCATTATTCTTATTGTTCATTATTCTTAAAGAAATAAGCATTGTCAGTCTCCCTACGACTTATGAGAACCTGTTTATATTCTTGAAATAACTTGTAAAAATCTTGTTTGCAATTAAGTGCATTGATGGTGTTCATAGGACACAAGGCCTTTTCAAAGGGAGTATACCCCACTTATAGACGTATTTTCCTTTTGCTATGGCTGTGAATGGAACATAAGTATCCAGTCTTACCTGCCCTGCGTACTCAAAAATACAGAGCCAGATCCTGTAAGTACTATAAGGAAAGACTAAAAATATATTTCGATGACATTTTAAGATTTTGGATTTGCCTTTTGGGTTTTGACCTTTTAGAATTCAAGAAGTTTTCACTGTACCGCTGAGGACAGATAACATGCTAAAGCTAAAAACAAGGAGTTATAATTGCATGAATTCAGAAGCTTTGGATTTTGGAAATACACCAAATATCTTTATCTTACAATAGAATTGGATTGATGGCAATACCATCAGGACAGTACAGAACATAAATAGAGATATAAATACAGGGAATGACCTGACTTCTTTTATAGCTTTTTTCTATTTTGAAGCCCTAATGTATTACATCACAGAGCTACTAAACCCAGGTGGATCTTCATGCCCTGCCATGGATACATTTATTTTCACTGAGCCTCACTTCAGCTACGTTCTAAAAATTTAAGGCTGTACACTACTGCCACAATAATAAAATCTTAATTATACTGTTAGCAGTTTGACTGCATTATGTTTGTCCTTCCACTAAAACCTGAACCAAAGCAACAAATCAATCAAAACCAAAATATCACAGATGAGTAACACCAGCTGTCTTCAATGTGCCTATTGCAGTGTGAAATTAAATAAATTCAGCTTTTTGAGGAGGAGTTGTGCTTTGTGGAAAAAACATTGTATTTACCTATTAAGTGCTTAAGAGTCACATGGAAAAGAGAGTGTGCCTTTTTCTCCTGCAGTATCAAAGGTGTCCATCATGTTTACAAATGCCAGTTGTACACAACCACTTTCTGTAACTAATGAATTGATGAAAACTCCTGAAAACATTTAAGGTCCCGGGCATGTTTTTCTTTAAAATGCATCATTCCTTTTGTGGTTTGTTACCTACTAATTTTAAAAGGGCTTGGGTTGTTGTTCCTTTAATGCAGCTCCCTCACTGTGTAAGGCTTTTGCCTCTGGAAATTTACTTGTCTTTTGGTAGCTAATTTTTCTCTTACATCTGTAGGAATCACTTAACCCCCACAGATTTTACATCAATGTTTGCAGGGTGCATGTGAAGGAGCAGTCAAGGGCTAGGTTTTACATCCCTTGTGTGTCACTCATCTAATATAGTTCAGACAAATTAACTGAGATTATTTAACTAGGAGTTGCTGCAGCTCCCACACTTGTGCTTATCCTTCTCTCAGACGGTCATACCTTACTCCTTTTTTGGAGCATATGTTAACCAGCCATCGAGACAAATGTTCAAACAATTTCACTTCTTCTCAGTCCAGCTGTTAACATGTCCTGCTCTGCTCTGCCCTGCCTAGGGCTTAGGGTTGGGAAAAGTTCTCTAGGACAAGTAAAGAAAGTTACAGTCTCCTTGTATAAGCTATAGTGTGGAGGAAAAGATTGTGCAGACATGCCTAGACAAGCTACTAGCATCTTTTCCAGGATTACCTGACTCCAACACTTTTGCTCATTTCCAGCTCAGGGCAGGAGAAATGAGCTTATTCCATGTTTTTATGTCTTTAAACTGTTCAGTCAGTGGAATGGAAGGTAGAGGTAGACACAGGACATAAGCTTCATTCAAGCCTTGCCTTAGCTTTTTGTTTAAGGAAAGGTAAAAGTCTATGAAAATGGCTGGTCCCTGGATCAGACATTAGTGAGTATGAAAGGGCATATTTAACTAATAAACTGCATCAAGGAGAAATGAGTAGAGACTTCCCCAAACCCTCAATTTATATATTTCATGTAGAGGAAATATTACGGCTCTTGGAATGTATTTATCTAGAGATAGCTAAATATCTTTTATATGTTGTTACTTTCCCCTATTTTGCACAACAATTTTATTCAATTCTTTGTAGTCTAAACTAATTTCCTCTGCCGCAGCATTTTATTATTTGCTGTTTGTCCCTAGGTAGCTTAATTAGTGGTAAGAGGATAATGAAGTAAACCAGGAGCCAATATTTAAGTAGAGTGGAGCTACTCAAGTGAAATGAGCATTTTAAATTTGCCTTTTAGTACTTTATAAAGACCTATAACAAAATACCACCTTCCCTCCTGCCTTGCCTATTAAAAGTCTGTCAGGAGTTGGAATGCTGCAATTAACAGCGAGTGACAACGTGCCTGCCAGGAGGGTGTGCTTTCTGCTGGGCAGGCTCTTCTGGGGCTCCATTTGCTTTCATAGCATCTTCACTAAAGCAGAAAAACAAGAACACTGGGGTCTTAAAAGGTTTCCTGGTGTTTCTTCTTTACCTCAAGGAGACCATTATGAGTGAGCGTTGGTATCCTCACACATTCCAGTAAAGTTCATTATTTTTCATCTACTTAAATACTTCCCATAATTTCAATTGCATCAGCTAGACTTCCTCTTAAAACATTTTGCTTTCCTTGTTTCTCTTGCAGCATGCTTCAAACAAGAGAACTCCCTGGGCTCTCTCACACATTGTCCATATGATGTCCGTCCAAGTAAGCAGGAATGGTACAGGCACTGGCACGCTTTTCCTCATGACTGGATCAAGGGCGCCTCCTTGGTGTGCACCCTCATACACCGGGGTCAGGAGGCACCAGGTTTTGTCTGTTTGGGCAAATAAGGGTTAGGGAGCAGAGGATTTATTTCTGTGCATTTAGCTGTGCTTTGCCTCTTACCCTCCAACTCAGAAAATGGGTCCTGCCCTGTTTCATTGACAGACATACATGTAGCCCAAAAGACTAAGCTGAAACTTGAGTGATAGCTTCTCTTCTGCAATTTCATTTCTTTGTGATCTGCTTGGAGAGACTTAATCAGCTATGGCCCAGTAGATGACAGCAAATGGTGTTTCATTTCCAGCTGATCACATGCTATATAATATACATAACAAAGACTGAAGCCACAAAGCATACGTTTTTAGTCTGAGCCTCACCAACTCTTTACAGGGTCTATAAAGATGTAGTGCCCTCAGCCACATTTCTTGAGTGTTTGAAGTGTGATCATTTTATAGCTAGGGGACCTGGTATGTGAGAGGTGCTCTATAAGCTAGTACTTATGGACTAAATTTGCAATCTGTTCTTTTAAATCATCAAATTCATTTTGATGCAATTTAGAAAATATGTAATATTTTAGTCATGAAGAATTTTTTTTTTAATAAAAGTAATAAAGAAGCTTCAAGGTTTACTATTATTACAGATCCTTGGGGAATTAGAACCACTAAGATGCTCTTTCTGTCCAATTAAAATATGACACCATGGGATTAAATGCTAGGACATATACCACGAGTAATGATTCTATGCCTTATTATGTGCAAATAAATGTTAACAGAACAAGAATTTAACTGGCCAAATTAACTCCTGGGGCAAGTGGGATGAGGCTTTGTTGAATTCTGCATACTTTCTCCGCCTGATATGCCATGACTGGATTCAGCCAGGTATGTTTTTATGGTTGTGATATTTATGATACATACTGACTCTGCTATAGATGTATACTGCACCATAATTCAAGAACTCAGATTACAGGCTAAAGATCCATCTGATGCTGACAACATTGATGTTGCTCAAGCTTGCTTTCACAGGAGTTGGCTGAGCAACATAGACAGGGCTAATGGTGTGGGTATGAAGCTCAGCATCACAGACATCTAACACACATGTCTCTTAATAGCCTAGTGACAATGGGTTAAATCCACTATGGTTAGTGCTGTAGCATTTCATTTTAGTCACTTGGCTTTCCAACAGCGCCTAGTCTTCAGTAAGACTCTTTCCTAAGGAAAGGAAAAGAACTAAAAGTGCACCATGTGTCACTGAGTGACAAACCACCTAAATTGCCTGGTAGTAAAGGCTGAGGAGAGGAACTGGCATTCATTCTGACCTTGCTTAAGAGAGCTCAGCTACGAGTCTGGTCTGGGGAGACACAGTGAGGCACCAGCAGTCAGGAACTTCCCATTAAAATCTGCAGTCGCCTGAATCTAAGAGAAATGGCAATGGCTGCAGGGCTGCACTCTTCTCTTCCCTCCTTTAACCAGTGCCACAGTGAATATCCTAACATGGCAAGGGTAACAGAGACTGTCCTCTTCTCCCCAAACAGCTTAAACTCACAAAGGACCCCAAATATTTCTTGGTCTATTCTGTAAATGTGTTTATTTCAATCCCTTCTGTTTGCATTTATATTTTACATGGAAGGAGTAAATAATTGCTGAAGAAAAGCATGGAGAAAGACCAGTTCTGCAGTCCAGGAAACACTCACTTGTGTAAGAGGGGGAGATCAGCCTGCAGTAAAATTCTGGAGCATAGATTGGAATTCCATCTCCCCTTTAGCAGACACATGGCTTGACAGGCTGTAGCATCAGCCCCCCTACTTCTCCTTGGAGAAGTTAATACTTCTTTCATCTTTCACAGATTTTTCAGATCCCCTTCAGTTCAACAGAATTATACATATGCTTGAAGGCAAGTGTACAGTTAAGCTGATTGATTGCTTCATTTAGAGGCAGATTTATATAACTGTCCTTTATCTAAACCAAGTTTTGCACACCTTTGAATAAGAAATTATTATTATGGTCTTCATATTACCCTTCCCTAAAGCAGAATCATTTCTGAAGCTTGGAATTGATATGTCATTTTACATATGTTCAAACTGTTTAATGTTACTCCCTATGTTATATAAGCATGACAAATCAGCTGGAGGCAATCAGCTTCCCCTCAGACCTACTCAAACCTTTGGGCCTCTCTCTCAAAGAAGGTGAAAATGGTGACCAATCCACTTTTTATTTTAAAAATCCATGCAGCTAGGAAAAGAGAGGATAAGTAAAGGCTAGCAGCAGTCAAATCTCTCAAATGTAGCCCAACGTGCACCTACTGGACAACACCCCTCAGTTATGCCAAAAAGATACTGGATTTAAAATATAAGTCTCTGTAAATTAGAAAAGGTTGCAATTTAAAAATAAAATAACCTTTTTGATTCTGCTATTTAATGAAAGAAGGTGCCTTTTGATTTATGTCTCATTCTAGTCACATTTCTAACTCTTCACCTTTATTAAGGAGTTATGAATTTCACTATGTACCAACTCAAAGGCCATACTTATGCTGATCATGTTGGGCAGAATCCTCCTGCAGATTTTCCTCGAGTGACTGTTGTGACATTTTATAGTTCAAATGGATTACAACTGTGAGTTCAAAGCAAGCTGTGAAAGACTTGAAGTAGTTTTCACTGCTTCACAAATCAATGCTGTCAAGAGCAAATCTTGACCTTTATGCAGTTTTAACTAATTTGATAAAAACCTTTGGCATGGTGAGGTAATTTAGAGACGTATGGAAAAGACTTGGCTGCCTAAGTAGTTTCTGTCAATTTTGACAAGTGATCATGGTGGAAGGCAAGTAAAGGTCCATGAAAGTCTATCAAACTTCACTGTAGCATTCAGAAGGGTCTTTAGTCCTATCTTGTTTATTCTGTTTTACACACCAAAGCCAGGCAAGGTGAGCTGCAATTGAAAGACTAGCATTACTTCCAGACTGCCTGAAGATGATTTAACATTTAGCATACTACTTATGAGGTCTAAGGTTAACGAATAGATTTGCTGAAACTGCTGTGCCAGCAACTTTGTACTGGTAATGTGCTAGACTAAGAATTTTTGTTGCTTGTAGGACTCATCTGCTTCTGTAAACCTATTGGAGCTGATTTAAAGTCTAAGAAAATTTTAAAAGATGTGCCAAGCAATTGCCTTCAAGGTACAGCTATCTATTGAAACAAACTTGTAGCATAAATCTGCATAACATCAAAGTGTTTTGAATAATATGTTAACATTTCCAGTAAACTTTCATACCTATAAAGTTATGATAGTCTCCAGCTGATTCATGAAGTGCACCAATAAGATACCTTGATGAGAAAACCTGATCAAGTTTCATTTTCATATCATATGCTGACCGAAGTGGTACGACCAGCTCACAAATGGTAGAGTCTTGGAGGATGCTGACTGTCTGTCCTGTGGCATTAATGTTAGTGACATGGGTATGATGCGCCTGTTCTGTGATTTGGACACAAAAGATGTGAATATTGGCTTCACATATTATGGTTAAAATCTCTGTTCTCTAAATCCATATTTGTTCTTCTTTAAAAAATGTCTTTAATGGAGATATGACTAAGTAGAATTCAGATTACAAATGTTGTTGATGCTGGTATGCATTGTCTATCCATGCCACACAGAAGGCATAGTATGGATGAACAGAAATACTGTCTGCAAAGAACACAGAGATGAATAAAAAAGAAAGGACCACTGCCCACATACAGCATGGGACACACTAAAGTTCCAGTTGGGAAAGCTGATGATAATGACTTACTGTTGTTACCTGTTCAATTTTAGAACAGGGATTTATAAGGAGTAGGATTTTACCTAGCATTTGAAAATTAATAATCCATACTCCAGACCAACAAACACAAATCATGCCAGCACATCTGTTAAGAAGGAAATGAATGCCTGAGGAGACACAGGCTTCATTCTTAGGACAAAGGCATGTCTGAGCATAGGTTTACTCAAATATCCCAAACTCATCAAATTGAATTGAAAGTTAATTTCAATTTCATCACACTGAAATGTGAGGTGTTGATATGTCCTAATTTAAAGAATGACAAGTAAAGCCTGGTATTCTTTATTATGGGACCATTCAGTGAATGAAATAAAGAGCCTGAAGGTCAAGGACACCTTATTTATTTATTTATTTTTAATATTTTTTTAATGTGGAACCTCTGAATCCTTCTTGGCTTCATGTCGCAATAGAACCATCTAATAAAGGTTAGATTTTAATGTGAGATTGCATATCTCCAGATCAAGAAAACATGAGTGCAGTGCTTTGAGAAGTCCCGTTGCATGTTATTTGGTACTAGGCACACAGACACACACCACAGAACCATGGTGGCATTGGTAATGGGCACAGGCTGTGACTTCTGTTACTCACCTGACAGCTCTGTGCTCCACAAATACAGGAGCAGAAGTCATTCTTAAGTTTGGAAAGCTTTTATTTGACATTTTCAGGCAATGAAAGAAGCAACCTGGGTGGTTTTTTTTAGATTCTTTGAGAGAAAGGAGTTTCTGGGTAGAAATCTGTTGAAAGTAATCTCTAAAGCTACTTCAAAACTGTTGTTGAAATTAAACCCTCAATTTTTAAAGTATCAAGAGCCCATGGCTATTAAAACTTTAAGAAAGAAAATATGCTTTCTTATGCTTTCTGGCTTATCTTTGACTTGCATAGGACTGTGTATGTGTGCTTATCTAGGAGCAAAATCCAGTGTGAAAACTGGCAGTCTCAGAAAAGTCTAGAACATCTGCTGAAAGGAGCTTTTGAACCTAATTTAGCTACCCTGAAAGGAAGAAACCCAGCATGTCATTTTGAAAAAGATTTAACTTTACAGCTCAAGCCTTAAACCGAATTGCAGAATCAAACTGGGAGAAAGGAGCTGATTTTCTGCTAATATATAAGTATATAAGGCTGACATGATCCTACTGCAGTCTGTGGAGTGACATGTGTAAGACTAATAAGCTCCATGAAAGTGTAATATCTGTCAGAATGCAGTCTTCTCCAAGGCTTCTTGACACTACCAAAATACTAATATGATGTAAGGACATAATTGCCTCTTTAGGAATGCATGTGAATGACAGAATCAGATGTATTAGATAATACTCTGAGTCCGTTCAAGTCAGTGAGAACTTCCTCTTAAACTTCAGGGAGTCCAGGATTTCATCCATTATATTTGCCAACAACACAGTGCAATGATTTCTTTCTGATTTACATTCTTTTGCATTAAAATTCCTCATCTATAATAGCAATTTATAGCTGACACAGAAATATCGCAACTTATGATTTTTCAGCAATGGACTACACTTATAAACATTATGAGTACTGCTATTTTAAAGCATGAAGGCATGATAATTGGATTGCATAAACAAAGTAAACAGCTTCCAAGTAAGATAAGAATGAATATGGAATGGTAATCCTTTATGTAATCATACTCATGATAGATGGTTTCTGGGAAGACAAAGACCATTACTGGAGCTGGACAGCGCATACTTTTCTCAGCCCTGCAATTTTTGTTTATTTTTATCAAAACGCTGCAAATTGAGAGAGTCAAAATCTCAACAGTTCTCATGAATAAAGAATTTGAAAGAAAAAACAATAAATTTGGCTTACTGAAATATTTCTTTTAATCATTTATTCAAAATTCTTATGAGTGACAAACTAGCTGAAATCTTGAAATTAAAGATCGTGTTGACTTAAGCACACCATATTTCTTTCCGTTTCAAACTTTAAAATGTCATAAGTTTTCTTAAAATGATGAAAAATTAAACAAACTCCTCAAAAATATTCTCTTTGAAAAATTATGTAAAAAATGACCAAAAACTTAATGGATTTGTAAACAGGGCTACTTGGCAAAAGTATTTAGAAATTAAATAAAATGCAAGACTTTTGACACTTTCTTACAAAATATACTCATTGAAAAGCTAATGAAGTACAAATTAAGAAGGTAGACAGTAAGGTAGATTGAAAACTGGCTGTCCAGCCAGCCCAGAGGGTTGTGCTCAGCAGCATGACACCCAGATGAGGGCCAGCCACTAGTGCTTAGTCCAGGGGTCAGTACTGGTGCTAACACTCTTTAGCATCTTCATTAATGACATGAACACTGGGACAGAGTGCACTTCATGGTCTGTATCTGTGTTAAGTGCCAGACCTATGTGAAATGTGTTCTCTGAGACACAGGGCATATTTTATTTAGAAATTTAGAGTAGTTTCTTAATAACTTTTCAGCAAAATTTGTTTGCTTATTTGTAATAATATGTTTCAAGTTTGATTTTTAGGCAGAGCAACACAAATCTCCATAACTCCATGCAGTTGCATTTCCCAGCAACATAAAAGGAGCCTCTAGGGATTTGTCTGTATGTAACCTCCAGTCAGAATTCATGAAACAAAGTCTAGCATGAGCTACAGCAAAACCTAAAAACTCTTTGAAAACTTCATGACTACAAGGAGAAAAATTTGTGCACATATAGGCTAGCTTGACCATTTTGTTACATTTCTACAGACATTTTGTAAACCCTCTTTGATTCAAAGACTTCTATAGCTATTTTTTTCCTATACTGGGCAGAAAGCATGACCAGAAACATTAGTTCGTGTTTATATGTAGTTTACATTGGTGATTTTCATAAACTTGAACTATAAGTTGGATTTACAGTAAAGAAATGGATATTACAATCAGAAGAGAGTGTTTTATTTTGAAAGGTAAAAAGAAATAAAAAAGGCAAACCAAAATAAATTAATACAGCCTGAAGGAAATAAATAAAAAGCAAAAGGAATATGTCTGTCCCAAACTCAGGAGTAGTTCATAAAGGAGAGAAAGTAGTGTAAGACTGAACATTTGTAGTGGGATCTTTTTTTTGCTTCTGGCTTCCTGCAGCACTACCTGTGCTACTTAGACAATGGTTATGTTAGACTTTGGCCTCCGCATTCAAAAGAAATCTGAATGTATTTAGCCAAACATATTTAGAATGATTTAGCTACAGTTATGAAGTTAAACTAAGAATAATAGGATATGTTGCATAGAATAACTCTTCAGTGTAATCAGGATCATGCCATCAAGTTGTAAAACATATTTAAAATTACAGAGACCATTACAGGTCCAAATTTCAATATAAATCACCACAATAAGAGATGTGAACTGGGATCTCATGGTAAACACTGTCAAAGGCTACTGTTACACTGACCACAGTAGCAAGCCAAACTGTGGGTAGTCTTCCAAGGTTAATTTTCCCAATGGCCAGAGTATCAAATCAATCCAGTGGTAGCTTTTAAAGGTTTCCAGTGGTAGTCTTTAAAGATTAAGCTTTAATTTATTTAGTTTAATGTTTGTATATATTCTAATTAAATCTTTCTTTTCTACCAAGGACTCACACCCTTCTGAAATCTGATTTTGACTAAACAAGCAAAAGGCATTACTAGCACTTTGTTCGGGAAACAAACTAACAAACAAAACTCACATGAGGACAGAAAGATATTTTTAAGTTTTTATCTGTTCACATATGGAATTCTGCATGAAGGTCTGTGGGAAACGGCCTCTAAGAAGTCGCAAACTCTTTATCCTATGGAACGAAAAGATGTCCTGACAGCAAACTTCAAGTAAGAAAAGTCATATTGCATGCCAGTAACAAGAGGTGGTGGCTGCCTGCAATTCTTATGCACTCCTGGGTTTCACCAGGCGCTCAAGGGGGACCTGCCCTGAGGCTATCTGTGGGAGAGGACAGGGATTAGAAGCCATTTTCATGAGTAGAGCCATTGCAACCAGGCCCAGACTGGGAAGCACCACAGGGAGGGCAGTGTGCTTGCTTCTGCTGAACAGGCTTGCCCTCCTAGTGGCATCATGACCTGCATTTGAACCTCTCAGAAACAGCAGCGTTTGTCTTCCTCTAAGTCCTTTCAGGAGTGAAACATAAACATTTCACTTGTCAGGAGTGTTTACTAGTTGTTGAAGTAAATGTAAATCTGATGTTCCTCTAAGCAGGAGCTGACGGCTTTATTTTACAATGACGTATCCATAGATTTCTCAGCATTTCTTTTTACTATTTTGACACTAGAAGCTCTTTCCTGTGATTTAGTGTCAAAGCTGTAAGGTCATCTTGAGCTGTTTAGACACTTTCTAAATAACAGACTTAAAAATGAGAAGCAATACCCTATAAAAGTAACTGAAGTGCTTAGATCTATCTCATCATAGGTACCTGTGACTACTTCTCTGTATCTACAGTATCTTCAGATCATTATTTATTAAACAAATATATTGCTAGTGATCCAGTGAGGATCCTATAGTGAAAATGTATATATTATTAAGCACCAGCTGCTGCCTCTAATGAGTTTACAATTTGAATAGGTCAAACATATAAAATCAAAACACACAAAGGATGCAAGAAGAATGGCAATTACTAATCCTTCCTTGACCACTCTTCAGTGTTTTTAATTTCAGCCAAATGACTCCCTCCTTCTCATTTTTGTGACTTGAATGTCTGTCCCTCAGACTCCTACAACTCCATGTAGAAAGCTGCTGACCAGATAGTCCAAGCCATTTCTACAGCTTGAAGAACTGTTCTAGTCACCCTATACAACAGTCCTGCATCTGCTGATTAAACACTGATTTCCATTTAATAATTCTGCTTGAGTTTTTGAGTAATTACACAGTCAATTAGCTATTAACATTTTAATTATAATAAGATTGTGAGCTGTCCTTAAGAAGTTATGCTCCTAAAGAGAAAATTGCACCTTAAGAAACATTTCACTGCCATATATGTTGAAGAAAGGAAGAGGAGGAAAAATCTATAGTGGGGACTGCATTGTCTAAAATAGAAAAAAAATATACCATAGGATCATGACTTTGCTTTCTGTTTCTGTTAAATTCTTCCTTCATTGTGCTCTCCAAAGGTAAGGCTGGCTGAGGCACATTGAACCTCCGGAACAGCCCAGAGAAACTTCAGAAAAGCTCTGATCTGTATGTGGATACAATATCTGGCTGTGGAAAGGTTTGTTGTAGTTCAGCTACAGCGTTTAAGTCAATATATGTTAGAGCTGCGGGACTCCTGTTGAAAGCACGAAACTTGTCATAGACATCCATGTCCTGACTGATTTGAGATGTGGAGCTATTTTTAATAATTCATAGTGTCATAAGGACACTGGTCTAGGAGATTCTTTGTTGCTGAGAGTTTAGATAATTTTATTCTTAATGGACTCTGTATAGTCTCTACAGTGTATCGTTTACATCTGGTTTGACTCAAATGGCTGTCACATTAGCTGGAAGAGCAATGTAGAAAATTAATAATTGCTACAACTCTTTCTGACCATTACAAAGGTTTAATGGTTTCTCTCAAAACTTTCTGTGTGCAGTTTTATGCATCAATAGATATGGATTTTACTTTAAATCTTGTAACATATATCACAATGAGCTCAACTGAAATGCACATATAAGGAACAATTACAGACACAAATGAATTTTATGACATTGGGATGTGTCAGTCCCCTATTTATGTGTGTGTATCCTTTGCTATTGATGTTTAACTTCTATATTCATCAGTTAAGCCATTTACTTCTATGGTAACACACTTCTGCCCGTGCAGCTCCTTCGGTCCTTGCAGCTTCTAGTCGTCTTTTTCTGCATCCCAGTTGAAAAATGCTTAGACTGTCTGTATGTCTCCCTGTACTTTTTTGTATTAACATTATTCTGCTAGTGCTAAGGATTGTAGTTTTATAGCAAACAACTTTTGTTTTCTACTACAACTGTTGCATCAGCTTGGGAAGCAAATTCCTTCCAGATGTGTCATCAGGGACAAACAGATCTACCTTGTTGGCATGACCAGTAAGAGGACATTGCTAGTGTAGCTGTGGAAACATGCAGTGTTCAGCCTCTGTAAATATTTCAGGTAATACTGTAAGGTATATTTTGTGTATTTATAGAACCTTTCTTATCCTTTCCCAAAAAAAAAAAAAAAAAAAAAGAAAGAAAGATGAAACAGCCTCATTAGTGTCTGAGAATTCAGGGATACATGAGAATGTTGCTTGTGTTTAGCAGACCAGAAAGTCTAATATTTGCCAAATGAGGTGGATAACTCTGTTTTCCAAGCTAAGGAATGCTCCAGTGCTCCAAATCCTTGCATAAGTATCAAAAGTCTGTGTTTGAATATGACTGTGCTGCTCCTTTGGTCAGTTTGAAAATGTCCTTGTCCTTCTCCACATTTGTAGGGATTTCTTCCAAAGTGTTTTCACTCATTGTTAGATGATTAATAATTTCTGATGATTAAAATTCGTAAGTATAAATGTTATTAAACAGAAAACAGGCTTTCTACTAATTGCTACTTAGTACATTACAAATATCCTTCATGTCCTTTGAAGATCTCTGCCTGAGTATGATGTGTTCTGGAAGTATCTCTGAAGGCATCTACCATATGAGCAGCAGACACAATATCAAGCCTTAACACATTTTAAATTGTTCACTGATGTAGAGGATAATCTTGTTTGATACATAATCTCTGAAAGTCGTATTGATGTCTGACTATAAACTATTGATATCCATCAAGAACTTCAATAAGAACATCAGAAATATCATGCCATGAGGCAAAGTTCACTTTATTTCCAAGGTATTTTATCAAGGTGGTTATCTTATCTGATGATAGCTTGTTATTTTTACAGAGAGATGGAAGATAACATTGGCTTTCATGACAAAAGAACTCTGGTAAGTCACCTTTCTTCTGACAGGTAATGAATAATTAGAGAAAGAAAAGAAAACGGCTTTTAGAAGAGTTACTTGCTGGATCTTTTGTGACACCATCGTGAAGGATTCATATATGAAGACACATTTCAGTATATAAACTCCAATCATGTTAATTTTCACAATTTTTTTGGTCATAAAATCATTATATAGTATGAAGTTAGCTTAAGTGGTGATCTTTAGGTTTGCTACAAACATGCAAGAATGACTTGTTGAAAATTCCCAAAGAACACACTGGATGTTTCTTAAACACAGTACCATATATTCCATGATATAATTAGCATATAAATATGTCCACAGAACAACTTCTGGACCACTGCGGATGCAGCCTGAAGCAGGTACTAACCAGATATGGTTTTCTTATTCCAATCACATTAATCTCTGTCCCAGATCTGTGACTCTGCTTTGGCAGAGCTACAGTTGTGGAACGAAAAATAACATCTAAATCATTTTTATTATGTGAACCTCTTAGAGAGAAAGCTTATTAGCTACACTAGATCACATCAACATTTTCTCTCCTTTCTCTGCACATTGCCATGCCTTCTTCCCTGCTGTCTGGTTAACCTGTGCTCCCCAAGCATCATCATAATCCTGTGATAAAGCAGCTGTGGGCCGTGAGAATTGTTTCATATAGATCAGTAGAACCTATTATATGCTTATTATTTTAATTTTAGGATGAATGGAAGGAACATTCATTACAACAAAAGTCTGTGCATAATTAAGAAATTCCATATTACGTTTTCTCTATGTTTTTCTCAATTTTTTTTACTGATACCATTTCATCTTAATCTTATGGAAACAGGATACATGTATAAAAATTAGAAGACATATTTCATTCAACGTAAGTTTGCTCCGGTACAAGTTTTCTCAAATTTATCCACTTCTACAGACAACAGACAGTGTTTTTCATGTCAAAGCTTATTCTATTTTGAAATTCAGCACACTTTTGTTCCAGGATAGTAGTGATTTTTACTAAGCTTGTCTCTTTCTCATGGTGACATTTTGTTTAAATAAGAAAATCTGTGTAAAGTGGCTTTGTGCCTATGGATGAATTTATTTGAAGTGTAAAATGTCAAACTGGCAATGGTAATAATCCTGTAAATTAGGTATGTCAAGTAATGTACATGTAGACTTTTGATTCATCTAAGAATGGAAGGATTTCTCTGACTCTATTTCAAGAAACCTGAGTCATGAGCTCCCATTTCTTAATTTGTACTCTTGACAAAAGTCAGGAATATGCCAACATAAAAAATTTATAAATCTGAAAATATTGAGTCTAGGGTAAAACTAACTCTGTCTCCCAGTTCAGCAATTTTCAGAAAGAGAAAAGATGTCTCTATATGGGGAGCAGAAGCCATCATCAGAACAAAATTTTCTAACTGACAAACTGGATTCATCATGAAGGTGCTGCAAAACAATGTCCAGACAGCTGCATACAGTTCTAGCTGAAAAACCATGAGCTCACCGAAGCTGGTCTTTCTTTCTAATCTTTCCTGCTGCCTCTGCAGGGTTGTGCCACCCTTCAGGTTCTCTGAGTTCAGTGCTTTGGTGAGCACTTTCTGCTCCCTTTTGGTAAAAATGGACAAGAATATTACTATCAATTTGAACTGTTTAAGTTCAATTTGAAAGAACTGAGTTACAAAGTGCTCACCCAAGCAGTTTCCCAGCAAATCTGAAGGGCAGTAAGGAGTATTAGTAAGCATCAGGGAGCATGAACTTTTCCAACTCTATGACTTCAGCTAGGACATTTTAGAATTAGAGATTTTCTCTATGAAAGAAGAAGTAATTTTCTCTAAGTAATGAATTTAATTACAGCTATTTGCTCTAAGTACAGTGTCTTCTTCAGAGACCTGCAGTGCTAAAATGGACTGAGGCACAATTCTGTTCCTATGGAAGTTTTGCCACTTCTTACTCATTAGTTGGTAGAGTCTTCTCCTTGGGATGACAGTGTCAACGTGCATTTAGACACATACTGTGCACTGTGTTATTTGCGTACATAACATGTAGAATATTATTGTATCATTACAGAATTGTTGCTGTATGTATGTACTGTTACATTGTACTATGCAACACTTTTTTGCAGTGCTTTACCAGCCACTTTTTCTGCACTGAAGTGGGATAATCAGCAGCAATTATTTCCTCTTACACAGAAAGCAACAGCTTTGTTGGATTTATAGGGCACAAGGTGAATTAAAAATGCTACCTTCCAAAAAGAAAGAAAAGAAAAGTAAACAAATTATTATTTATTATATGCGTACTGTGTCAATACTGTGGTACACACAGTAAGCGGGAGTTATCTCTCCTTTGCATGCAAAGTTACAAATCCTTGTGCCTCCTGACTGAGAACACTTGCTCTCAGACATTCTTAAGCAGTTATTGCACTGTAAACTCTTGCCAGTTTCTCTAAGAATTTTCTCACAGACTTCTGTCATTGTTCTCATTCTCTGCATTTGATTAGGTAAGCTAATTATAGTCAGTGTGTACACCTAAATTAATTGGGAATTAGTGACCACTCCTTACTTAGCTACACCAGCAGCACCTGGTAACATCACATCACATGATAGTGTCACAAAACATAGTAGTGTTACTTCACACAGGTTAAAAGAAACTAAGGAGGAATATCTTATCCTGAACAACCTGAGGACTGGTCATACAATAGGTCTCCAGCCTCAAAATAGATTAATGATCCTTTAAATGATGGGGCAGAGAGTATGGAGGATCACCCTTCCAAAACACCAGCGCTAAAAATCCATTACTAATTAATTAATTAATTATTAATTAACTTTCTCTTTCATCCATCATTTCCTGATGGATGGATATGCCATAGAGAAGGAAATAGTCTATAGTTGCTATGTGCTACAGGAAGATTTCTGGAAAGGACATCTGAAAGACTTTTGTGGCATCACCACCCACCAACACCTAAACAGGGACACCAAAGCACCAAAAGGACCCATCAAAGGAGTCATCATATAAGCACTGTACCTCATCGCTGGGCACAATACAAAGAATGCTGAAAGTATTTTTCTTAGTAATTTATTTATCTTTTTCTTTCTAATAGACTTTATGAATGTTAAGTAGTTGCTTTATCATATATCTTTTAATCATAAAATTCATTTAAAGAAAGTACAAGAAAAGAACTCTTGATGTCTGCGAAACTTTCCAAATAAGTTTTGCTGGTGAACAAAGTTGTCCAAATGCATGTTTTTCCTCTTACCTTATAAGGAATTAATTGTTTTCATGGGTTTGTTTCTCTTCATTTTCAATCTCAGTGCAAGTTCTCCAAGCTCTGTTAAAACCGTTGTTAATAGCAAAACTAGAGACTAAGTACATCTTTAAGTGGATCTGGTTGCCTATCCTCTTTCTGATGTGTTAAAAGCTGAAGCATTATTCAGAGTTGGGTATTAGCTACACTGCCTCCATAAACCACACAGAATTTATTTGTCAGATATTCCTCAGCGCTAAATGATATAAAGTACACTTCACTGTTTGTGAAGAAATCTCACCTTTGTGATCACTTTCATTTCTGCCTAATTGTCTAAGATAAGAATAGCTTGCTGTGCCTGAGGGGGAAATTTTCCATTACCACTGAAAAGATAAATTGTAGAAAGCAAAATGAACCTGGCTCATTACAACTTTCTGTAAAAAAGGCAAATTGGTCTTCAGAAATTATATAATAGAACTGACATTTTTAATAGTGTAGACTTAAAATATGGCATTTTATGTATTTTTTCCATAAAGTATAATACAAACAATTACAGATGCTGGCAATAATGAATGGTACTTAGTTTCTTTTACTAGCTTTACTCTGTAAGTTCCAAGGGGGAGGGAAACGGTATTACCAATAAGCATTTTAATGAGTACAGAAAGGTTACTTTTAAAGAAACATAACATTAATTTCAGTGTGTTTCTAACCTTAATCCCTATAATAATTGCTCTAATGCCTTTTGATCTACTATAAAAGTGCATGAATTGCTTAGAATAGTGAAAGCCAGACAGCTTATTTTCTGTTTTAAATATCTGATAAGCTTTGGAGGAAAGGCCTGAAAAAAGATTGATTTCTCAGTACACAACATGGTTCCTAGTCATGGCCGGTTTCTTACTTGGAATTTATTTAGATCAGTTACTTCTAATCATATTTTCATTAAGTGTGTTATGTATTATTAATACTTGCCAGGTAGGCATTGATTTGCTGGAGTAGTGACTGATATCACACATTTACATTTGGAGTGGAAGGGTATGAGTATCACCATAGCAAAACTACGGATCATTTAATTGAGGTAATGGGTGTTGTTAATTTCAAATACTGTGTATCCATACTGAAGTAAAAGATAAAATTTACCTATTGTGTCACATATGTTTACTTTGGTGTATTCTAGACTAATGGAGAAGAAATTACAAATATAATAAAAACGTGTATTGCTGTCAATCTATGCACCAGTTTAAGACTGCCCCTACATAAACTACCTTGACTTCTGTCTGCTTTAGGCAGGTTTTTAAAGCAATGCTGAACAGAGGGTTTGACTTGAAGACTTAAGATTAAGATGATTTCTTTGACAGTTTAATGCCATTTGCTCACAGGTCTGCATTTGACAGTCATTTTTATCAACCTCACTTTCCAGAAAATAACAAAAGAGAAGCACCTGGAAAGCACTGTTTGCACTCGATGCTCATCTACATGCAGCCAAACTTTTTGTATTTTCAAGGAAGATCAGGTTCATAGATTGACATTTGTCGTGAACGTTTTGGTCATACTGATCAGCATGTTTTCATCTCTGGAAAATGCTTGCTTTTGTACGTACACTGAGGGGAGCTTAATACATTGCAGGTACTGCCTAAACAGAATGCAGTAGAATAAAAGCAATAATGGTAATTCACAGACATTAAATTATTGCCTAACACGATATTACACACATTTTTATGGATGCTTATATCTAGAACAATACAAGCTCATTAGCAATAGGAGAAGTATTTTAAATTATTTTTTCAAAATTATTAATGCTACCTTTCCAATCTTATTGAGATCAAATATGTGCATGCATATACGTGAATCAGAAAATAGATGAGTTCCATACAAATAAACTTGTGTATGTCACCTCACTTATTCGATTCTTCCCCACAGCAACCTCTGTGGTATAGGAGGAAAAGGTCATACCCACTGAGTCATAAAATCACAATTTGCAATCCTGCTGTGTACATAGCTCTAATGGGAAGAGGGAGAAGTCCTGGGAACTGTGGTGTCTATTTATGCTTTCATGTTAGGCCAGGTCTCCAAACAAAGCATCCTTAGAGCTGCCCAGTGGCTCCCAATTTGCTTGTTGCTCTTTCGCTTTCTTTCATTCCCAATTTCTAGTCTTTGACCTCAGTCATCTTTCTTTTCAACCTACCTACCTACTTACCTACTTACCTTTACTTCTTTTTTTCTCTTTCTTGCTGTCCTGTGTTCAGCAGTAGCAGTCATTTTTCTCCTTTTTAGTAGCTGATGCAGTGCTGTGGTTTTGACTTTTGGCCTGGGAACAGCACTGATAACACCAATGTTTTTAGCTGTTGCTTAGAATGTTTAGACTGACCAAGGACTTTCTGAACCTCATGCTCTGCCAGGGAGGAGGGGAAGCCGGGAGGAAGCAGAGACGGAACACCTGACCCAAACTGACGTCATGCCCACTATATAAACAGGGGGCAGTTACCTGGAAGGGTTAGATCATTGCTCGGGTACGGCTGGTGTCAGTTGGTGGCAGGTGGTGAGTGGTTGTATTCTCTCCCCTTATTTCCCTTGTCATTGTTATTATTGGTGGTAGCAGTAGTGGTTTGTGTTATACCTTAGTTACTGGACTGTTCTCATCTCAACCTGTGGGAGTTACATTCTTTTGATTCTCCTACCCATCCCTCCGGTAGCTAAGGGAGGAAGAGGGGGGAGTGAGTGAGAGACTGCGTGGCTGGTTTACAGCTTGGCTTAAATCATGACACTTGTTCATTGTTTCTTCCTTTCTTTTCAATTTTTCATTTTTTTCTCTACCCCAGAACTGCAGTTATTTTTTCCAGTTTCTGTGTCCTTTCTACTTTCAGGCAGATTTCCTTTTATTTTTTTTTTCAAGGTGAGCTTTAGTATTGTCCTACAGGTAGAGACTTTGAGATACAGAAGCCAAAAAGGGAAAAGCAAACACAAGAAACAGTAGCTTCTATGTATATTAAAGGAGGGTTGTGCATACTCCACTCTGAAGGTTATGTCAGCACAGACCAGCTGCAATTTCTTTCAAACACTGTTTGAATTCTTACCCCCGTCAGCAGCAGTAGATCAGTTACTTAACAAATATCTACCGCACTATGTCAGCAATCCTTACCACGGCCCCTGACAGATACTGCAGCACAATTGCTCGGTAAATAACTTCAAATACCACTCAGCACATTGATCTAAGAATGTTAATACCTGGAGCTTTTCTTTCAATACAATAACCATATTTCCTGCATTTAACTAAGATAGAGTTTCCACCACTCTGTTACCAGACTTCTGGAGCTCCAAAAGCGCACATTTCTTTTCAGTCAAAACTCAGCTCCTCCATATTTGCATACAGAATATGTGCCTGTGCTGCAATGAGATGTGTGACTGTAGTCAGCTCACCTGTCCCCAAGTCAACTGTCAGTGAATTGCTTTGAATGTGAGCAGCTGTGTAGCTGCAGGATGGTCTCAACAGTGTGGCTGGATAACTAGCTCAGGACAAGTATGCATGTCTCTGTGCACACCTGAATTCCCTCCCTCATTCTCCTGACCAGCTTGGCGCCGCCCAGCTCTGAGCTACATAATATAGTATTGTTAGCACTGCATTGTGCCTACGTCCTAAATTCTCCTGAGAGGCACTGTGTAATAAGTGCAGGATCAATCCTGTGTTATAGCCCTCCAGTTTTCAATTCCAAGCTTGCTCCTAATAGCCAAAGGAGTTGAGTGCACCTCAACATTTCCATCTATAGCTGCCCTAAATGTTCATTCAGTGTCACTAGCAGGTTTTGCATGCTACATGTTGAACCCTGTACTGCCAGCAGCTGCACTGGTATCAGGTCTAACTAGTTCACAGCTACCCAGGGTATAACTGCAGGATGGCAGTCACACCTTCGGATTTCAGAGTAAACATGCCAGCAGTGATGACAGCAGTGAGAGAGGAGGTGACATATGGCAAAGGCCAAAAGCACTACCTCCTCCAAACCAGCTTTTACAGTGTGTGAAACTGGTCTAAAATAAAGTTTATTTTTCAAGGTGAAAGGAATATAAAGTGAACTTTTATGCTGATTCTACAATACCTCCAGTCTTCCTTAAGGCATAGACCAGTTCAAATGGTTCAGTGATACTATCCATCAGAGGGTTCAGCCTTCGCAATATATTTCACAGTAGTTCCTAGACTGGGCTCAGGCACAATATATCACATTTATACTGGTTTATAGTCTGTTGCCAGCTGTAGATTTATCTTATTTATTTACTTATTTATTGGGAGAGAATGTGTGAAATTTCTATTAATTAATAATATATGGAATGTAGGAAATATAAACAGGCATATCAATGAAAGGAATATCACAGTAGTCTCTGAGAAGTGCCAAAACTAGCTGCCAATCTTAACTGCAGTTAACTTCAGGATAAATGCCAAAGTTAGAAATTGCTCATACACTGGTATTCCTAAGGTTGGAAGTATTACCAGCACACAGGGCAGGGAAACTGCCCAAAATTTCCATAACCTTCAGGATCAATGATCTGTACGGCAGACACTCATTTTTCTTCTTGAAATTTAAATCCTTAGCAATACACATACTGCAATTCCTATTGTGCATATATATGAGTTAGCTTTAAAATATCCTGTTATAGGACTTCTAGTAGATCAGCTGTAGTACACAGTAGACAAAGATGGACCTCTGTGCACTGTAAACTCATAAGAGAAGTAAGGTAAATTAACCATGCTCCACACTGATGTCACACCATGTACACACAACAGGACACTGCTGGTACTGAGATTTTGCTAGAATAAATGCAGTTTCGGTGTGCCCACAATGCACTGAACTCCATACTGCAGCATACAGTCAAAAGGAAGAGTCCTGGGGACTGTGAGGAAGAGTCTCAGGAAGAGTCAAATATCTGGAAGCTCCAAAGATTACCAAATAGGGTCCTGATTCACTAAAACCTGAAGCAATGAACTAAGCAAGTGAGACCACTAGGAAAAGCAAGCATAGGATGAGATGTAAGTATTGTGTGGAATGAAATCAACATTGCAGTGGAGCTATGGCATGTCAAGTTCATCAGAGCTACTAGCTGAAGTATGATGTGTCCCTGGCCAAAGCTCTGCTCTACTCTGATACCATATGAATGGGTTAAGGTGAAGAAAAACACTGAGGTGCCCAGCAGGAATCCCTCTTTTATAGCTAAATAGGGGTAAGTTTTGAAGATCCTCATATAACAAACTCCAGAGGCTTCCTAGAAACTTGCTTAGTAACCTGACCAAATGAAATTTGAGAAAAACTAGGACTATAATTAAAGAGCTAAAGATTACCTTTCTGTTTGGTTTGAATCACTAGGGGAAAATTTCCTCTAATCTTTGCCCCTTCATCTCTTCCTCCTCTGAGTCAGTGTCCCATGGAGAAGGTAGAACAAGAATGTGTTCACATGGTAGAAACAGGATGCAGCAAATCCACGCTCCAAAGAGTTGTTTGTTCAGGGGGAACAGCTCCTCAAAGCTTAAATCTCAGCTTTCTATGTGAAACAACCAATATTAATGCTAAAAAAATGTTGAATTGGTCCCCTTTATTATTAAACAAATTGAAAATACCAGTTGTTTTTATATTGTTATTGCATATGGTAAATAATTCTATTAAATTAATCCTAGAAATTTAATGAATTAATAAATAGTTTACATCTCTAAAAATGCACTAAAAAAACTTAAAAAGTAAAAATTATATATGACTTGAAATTTTTAATGAACAAGAGTTTTATTGTAGACAAATTATCCCAGAAAGTCCGTTTTTATTTTAACATGCTAAAGTTGTTGTCCTCCTCATTGTCCTGCTCTTAACAGCAAGACCCATCCATGTAAAAATGTTGTATGAGGAGGGATTCTTCTCTGTCAGTTTTAATAACAAGGAAATTTAGTTTTTCTTTCTTCCCATTACAGCAACCTGTTCTGGAAGCTGAGATCTGAGGTAATCTCAGATAGAACGTTCCTTTACAAACTAGATTATTTTCTCTTGCAAAATCCCTCACTTAGTGTTTCTGATGATGAAAGCTGAAGGGAAGTAGTAAAGCTGACTGATTTTTTTTCTTGCCAAACAGTAGATTTCCTGGATCATATGCTGCAACACTCAGATAAGAAGAAAGCATCTCTAGGCATTTTCATCTAGACTGATCTAGACTGTTGACCTAAAGAAGTAATTAGTCACACAGTCCTAGTCAACAAGATCTAAACAACCCAAAATACCAGAACTTTACTCTTTGTCAAACAGTAAAATTTGTAAAACATTTTGTTCCAGCATCTTTATTTTCTTTTTATGTACATGCTCTCTAGCTGTCTTCTTCTAATTTCCATTAATTTGTCTACTTCTCCAGTCACATCTATTCATATACCGTGTGTGGACTTAACTTTTTATTTATTATTTCTTAACACAACTCTAGCATATTCACACATTGCTACATTCTATTTCACTTAATTTTTATCTTGTCCCATCTCATATACTAATTTTGTCCTCTTCCTTTGTTTTACAGAAAATGTTAATTCTGAGCTTGTTCAGAAGGGTCACAGTGGCACAATTCTTTGGCATGGATAAATGTGAGAAAAATTATGCCAAATAAGGTTCCAAGCAAGAGCAACTTCTGCAAAGCTAAAGCTGTAGCAAATGTGACAATACATTTGAGGTGAGCAGAAAGGTAAAATGTCATCCCAAGAACAGCACTAAGAGGGACCTGAATAATATGGCTGTTCTAGAAAAAGAGAGTACTGACACTGTCCCTGGTGAAAACATGGTTCCATGAAGAAAATATAAGAATTATTTTCTACTTATCCCTATGGAATCTTCATGGGGAGACGAATGACTTCTTTGGATTGTTTATTTGTTTGTTCCACACAGATATGAATAGGTTTATTGTTACTCTTCAAATATTGCTGCATCCTGCATATCCTTTGACACTGAAAAAGGGTTTTCAAATATGGAAGCTAAAACAAAAACTCCAATGTGGATACATGAGCAGGGGACAGCCAGATGTCACCCATGTTTCTCTTTTATTTCTCCATTGCTTTAGTTCTTGTTAATGTGTTTACTGTATGCACACCAGATTGAGAACCATGGAAATAAAAGCTGATTACTCATCAAAAAAGAGGACTAGATCTTATGCTTCACATTCATAAGGTAAAATTGGCCAAGAGTCAGTCAAGTTTAGTCCCAGGCATTTTTCCCAAGGGAAACAACAGTGTGAGTTTTCCATGCAGCTGTCATTCAGTCTCGCTTTTGTGTCATGAGATATACGATCAGCTCATCCATACCCATTAGTATATTCTGTTTTCTTTCCATGGTTTTTTTTCCTGTAATATAAAGAAAGCTTGGGGTATTAACATCTTCCCAATGCACCTGAATGCACTCCAGCCACAGCTATTCATGCCTTGCCTTCCCTTCTAAGTAAAGATATGGTCACATAAAGGTGACATAGCTGTTTTTATGCATACCATGTATTATCTCATACCAGGCAGAATTTCAGCCAGCCACATCAGCAGCTTTACATTTACAGAGGAGTGAAAAGGGACCTTATAATTGTTAATAATTTGGGCCCATCAGTAACTTGGGAAAGCATCAGAAAGGAATTTCTGTTTCACAATGCAGAAAGGATGTGTGATTCTGCATTCAGGTAAGTTGTTATATCTGTATGTTTGTCTTAGTTACAGTATCTATGTACCCTCTTGGCCAGTTCAAACCCTGTACAGGAATAAAAGACAAGAGCAACTTTCCTTGTTTCTTGGAGAACTTTGTAACTAAATTCTCCTACAGTGTCATGTAAGCAGTGTGTACTTCTGTGTGTTTTCTTAGCAAACCTTGAGACTACCACAAGAATGACTGAAGAGTCAATCTCCTAATAGCGGTGTGCCCTCCAGAACCAGAAAGGGTTTCCTATCTGGAACCTTTTTTCTCATCAGTACAATAGGATATTTACACTGGGAGATGATACCTGTTTCTTCAGGTACTGAAACTCTGCTCATACATTTTCATAAGAAAGTCTCACCTTCCTTCAGCAGTTGTTCACACTTTTGTTTCTAGAGGCAGTAACTCTGTGATCTGCTCAGTCTTGAACACTGATCTGAATTCTACATTCAGTGAGATTAAGGCGAAAGCTGTAGCTGTTCTCAGAGTAAATAATTGAGCAATAAGTAGAAATTCTCTGTGTATTTCAGCCATGAATGACCTCCTGATTACTCCTTTAAAGGCAGTACACCAGACTTTGCACCAAAGCCTGACCCAGGAGTCCTTGTCTAACCTGAAATACCACAGGTGTCCCTGCCTCAGCTTGTTAACATCACAGGATTTACTTAATCAAAGAAGGGCTCCCCCACAGAAATGTTTCTTGTGAAATTAGGCTTCATCTGATACGGTTTCATTGTTAGACAGAGAACACCTGCTCATTGTTCATATTTGGCAGTCAATCTCCAACATGGAGCAAGGACCAACGGTCTACTATGCACTTTTAATTCTTCCAAAGTTAAGAAGCCTGGAGTTGTTAGTGCTGGCATTTTACATTTTCTCTCTTTATTTTTTTTTTTTAATGTAATTTAAAAAAATCACATGCATTTATGCAAAAAATATGTGTATGTGACTTCTGGAATAAAAGTAATGCTCAAAAATCTTTTCCAGTTTGCTAGGGGGCTCTTTTAAAGGAAAAAGAAAGGAGGATATATCTTTGTATTCATGAATCAAAATAATGTACTTAGATCTTAAGCTATTATATTGCCTGCTTTATCTTCTTCGAGTATGGAAAAATGGATGTGCTCCGAATAAGAGAGTTCTCCAGGATAAGAATGTAAGTCATGTGGATACCTCTAACAAGCTCTGATGGATGATGCAATGCACAGTTTTCTTACTAAAACACAGCTAGAAATTAAGTCTCTAGCTTTAGTACACAATAATGCTAGCTCATGGGTAACCTGCTTTCTCACATCCATTTTAAGCTGGCACACTTCCAATACATAATGTTGACTCTGGAATGAACTCCTAAAACTCTCTCGAAGGCATTAACATTGAATTTCAACACTGCGTAAAAGAAAGGAGAGATTGGATCTCCTTGGAATATTTAGGCTGCAAGGGAAATGTTGGGTTTCTCCTGGGTTAGAAACTATGCTGAGGAGGCTCAAAGCCTTTTGGGAATCTTTCACATATGGACTAAGCTGGCAATATCCTCTGCTCATAAATCATTATAGGAGACTAACGGTACCAACTATCTTCATTACTAATAATCTGTCTACAAAACTAAAAGTGTGGGAGGGGAAAAGAATGTGCATGTGCTTACTACCAGTAAGTCAGTAACTGGAAACAAAAGCATGATTTTTTTTTTTCTTTAAAAATTTACACAATAAGATGATGAAATCACTATACCTTAGCGGGTTTTATCATTTTAAGAAACCCTGATATAACTGCTAAATAAAGAGCCCGAAAGTAATCTTGTTACTCATAAACTGTATTTTCAACATTTTACTTGGCATATCTGGGGCTTTGCAAACTGAAGATTGCAGATAGCATAAGTGAAACCACACAGAGAATCACTCAGAATGTGGGTTCAGTACTGGCCTTACTGCAATCCCTAGACTACTTGTCGAAACTACCTCTGGCTATCAGCACCGGGATAAAAGGTTGTGCAGCATTCCTGAGGGTGACGTTTACTGAACTGGTTGTAGACCAAGAGGCAATAAGGCCATACCACTATTTCCTTGCAAACTGCTAATTAGACCTCTGGAGGAAGAGTTTCTTAGCTTGGGCTTACCCCTGGGCTACATATCTGTGTTGCTAGGGTGAACCTGAGCTACTGATACTCATCTATGGTACTGCACCATATAGTCTACCAGTTCAGGTCTTTTCTTCCTTGAAGGTCTCTTCATCATGCATCATGACATAAAGCAAATATGTTATGAAATCTCTCTGATTTAAAGGGACATGAAATGAATATGTTCTGAGATTTCTCTGATTTAAAAGCAGGTTGACAGTGCTCATCTTCCTGAGGAAAGTGCTTTAGGATGTAAGGATGAAACATACCACACAGCAGTTATTATTGCAGGAAACACTATATTCAGAAATCATGTTGTTGAGGGGGAGCAAAATATTTTGCTTGTTTGAGGCTGAAAGTATTTTATTATGGCCACAGTAAAAACATATAAATATCAGCTTTACAATTTTTTTCTTGTTCTTGAAGTCATCAAAGAGATTCCATTTATATTTGAAATTACTCAGTACTCATGAAACTTTGAATAAATCTAGTCCATCACACATCTCTTCTGCTGCCTTATAAACCCATTTCATTGCCTAGGTTGTTTTTCTGGTAAATCCCATTTGCTGAACTGTTTTGAATGACAGGTTTTTAGCTGAAATGCAGATGTCGAATTTGCAACTTTGATTCTGATAATCTACTATTGTTAACAGATCTACCAAGTTGGAACATTGGGATTATACAGCTGTTTACTTGGTTATTTAGCACGGAGACAAATTAAATTAATTTTCTGTGTTTAGTAGACAGATAAAAGAAGCTTTGATGACATCTCATGTATACTTGGCACATACGGAGACACATACTCTTAGGCATCAGTTTAAGGGCTATGACAGCAAAGCTCTAGCAAATCTTACTGTCATTTTAAGACATTTCCTCTCCCTTACACCTCTGTTAAAGTCCTACTCTAAGAAAAACTAGTCCTCAGCCACTGCAACTGGCCGTTCATCACATAGGCAGAGCCTACTTTCATCAGGAGCTTAGGTTAAAAAACCTGATCTTTGTCTTAGAGGCCACCAAATCTTTTAGTAATATCCAGAAGAATGAGGGGCAGATTTTTGAGAGAAGTAGCATTTTTTGTCACTCAGAAAATTTCATCACACCTGACCCTCCAAAGCCCTTGTGTTGGGTTTGTGTGGCAAGGTTTTAGTAGCAGGGGAGCTACAGATGTGTCTTCTGTGAGAAACCGCCAGAAGCTTCCCCTGTGTCCAATAAAAGCACATGCCAGTCAGCTCCAAGATGGACCTGCTTCTGGTTAAGGCCAAGCTTATCAGCAATGGTGGTAGAACCACTGAGATAATGTATTTAAGAAGGGAGTGGGAGAAAGTAAATCTGTGTAGCAGCTGCCAGAGAGAAGAGGGAGAATATGTGAGAGAAACAACCATGCAGGCACTAAGGTCAGTGAAGCAGAAGGGCTTGGATGAGTGAGGGCTCCTAAGCAGAACAAAACCAAATTTCAGAACATTGTTCATCTACAATTAAATTATTTTACTCAGGATGCCTCTGGTATGCAAACCCAGCTGCCAAGGTTCAAAGACTCCTGTGTGAACAGAATAGGACCTTGGCAGGAGAAAGGGAACCTTTTTTGAAACACAGGTGGTGGCAAGTGTCAGAAATTGGTAATGGTTACTCTAAGCACATCCTGTGTTGTCATTTCCTAGAGCTCATTGCTGCAGTGTAGATGCAGCATGCCTCTGTATTGCCCATATATAAGAACAAAGGTACAATATTCTCCACAAAACAATTGAATTAATTTTTGCATTTCAAAAATTCTGACTTCTTTTGAGAGCATACTCTGACATTATACTCTCCCTGTATATCAATAACTCACATGTCTGTAGGAAGAAAAGGATACTGTACAAAATTTAGGCTTAGGATTACTATGAAGTAATTGCCCAGAAAATGTAACATTTTTAGCAATATATTTCATAATATTTTAGTATTTTGTGAAACATTAAATATATATTTCACTGTCATTAAATATACGACAGAGAAAAAGAAGTGCTGAAACCTCCTTCCTTTTGTAATGATAAACCATCACCTTCGGAATTGATAGCAGCGTTTTAAACTTTCTGATGATGTTAAATCTGTCCTGCTATGATACACTACAATTTAGAAGGGACTATGCTGAAGATTATTTTTTAAATATGACTTTGAAACAGAATTACCTCAACTTAGACGTATCTTATTCCAACAGTTACTCTAATAATGAAGGACTTCTATTTTTGCAGTTGTTCAAAACTTCATGCATTCATAATGGAATTGTGTAAATGAGAAATATGAATTATTAAAAGAAAATGAATTCAACATTAATAATAATTCCAAGTTCATTTATCATGACTGGTAACTTATCCATTGTGGTCTCAGTGCTGGTCACTTGGCCCATGCATTAAAATGTTAATCCATGGGTTTTTTTAAGTTGTCAGACTCATTCTACCCTGGTACTATTCCTTTTGGTAACTCTTCTGGTGTTCTTACTATGTCACTTAGCATATGCGCATTTTAATCCATCTGAAGAGCTAAGGAAAATGATATGAATCTGATTGGCATTCAGATAATTTTTAATGACCTCATTAGCATTTCTTTTCCCCCCTTCAACTATTTAAATCTGAACCTTTTTGTTTTAATGGAATGCTGCCAAAAGGATGGAAGGTCTTTGGGTCACCTCTCCAGAAACGCTTAGAAAAAAAGGTCACCACTGCTGTAGCTAGGTTACAGAATTAGATACCTGCTTGCTTCTTAACCATCCCAGTTGATAGCTCAGCACTATCTACTTCTACCAAAGTCACTTTTTCTGCTACTTCCAACAAGACAATAACCTCTAAAGCAGTGAAGTTTGCAACTCACAAGTTAGAATCAGCTAAGCATATCAAAACATGAATTAAAAGACAAAACTAAACAGTGGACCATACTGGTTCAGTTCAACCCTGCCTCTTCAACAGACATAAACACTTTAAGTCCCACACTATAAACTACTGATCTCTAATCTAAAATGTGGATCCTCAAAAATTTTACTCAGCCTCTACCTGGCTCTGTGGACACTTGTATGGTATATACCAAGACATTTTTCCTTCAGTGAAGCTGTATGTAGGTGCCTGAAGAGAAGCTCCTGAGCATAACAGTACCAAGCAGATAGTTGCCTAAATCCAGCAGGATTCATATACCAGATATTCTTCTCCCAGTGACAACTGGGAGAGGAATACAAATGGATACAAATATCAAACTTGCTTGCACAGTTCTTGCATTGGTTTTGCAGTACTATCTCCTCTTTGTCGCTAGTTGATGGCTAGACTTTTATTCCGAAAAAGAAGGATCAGTATCAATTTTATCCGATGGCATGTGTATCTACATCTGTGCTTCCAGAGTGATCTATCATACCACCAAGCACCGCAGTTCTGTGACCCACCTAGTTCTTACGATCCTGTCACAGAACAATACTGTGTGGGATGAGGGAAGTAGCAGCGGAGCAACTGGAAACCAAAAGGTTACCTTGCATATTAGCCTGGAAACTCCGTTCTACTTTCTTAAGCTTTACCAAACCACTGAATGTCTTAGGAGAAAGGGTTGGCAAAAGTACTTCCTCAACTTACTCAAATGTTTGGCAAAATGCTTGACAAGTTCTGATTTTGGATATGACCCCTAGAGCAACAAGCAGCATCAAGCTGAGAGCAGAAATGGGAAAAGGAACATTTTGCATCCATGCAAGGTTGTCCTTGGTGGCTGGATAACTATTAAGTGCTCTGGCTCACACAGGATACTGTGATTTCCATCTGCCTCAGGAAAACCTATAGTCTTCTTTAGGCTGTAAACTAGTCCAAGACCCTTTGTTATGTGCTTGTTTGCAGATATCCTGCAGGACATAAAATGTAACACTTCCCTCTGCGAGAGCACTGCAGTATTCGTTAGCTCGAGGGCTGCAATGTATGCTGGCTAAAATGTCTTTGTTGAAGTTACAGCCCCAAGGAAGACTGCCATCTTTGCATAAATTTACAGTTATTTTTTCCTAAATGTGCTGTACAAAGAGACTTTGCCATTATAGGTCGTTTTTTTCTTTACATTCATATTTTTTCCAAAATTTCAAAATGGAGGGAGGTCTTCATGGTTAAGATGACAGCTATATTTGGGCTGAATTTAAATGATTGACAGAGAGTATATATCATGTTGTCTGAGAATAATGCTAGAGCTAGTGAAAACTAGGGTTTCTGGCTCACAAGATTTTTATTGCTATTATTTATTAACTGAGCGCCGGGGAAGCAAAGAACATCTTCCAGTTGAATCTGGTGACTGCAAAGTCAGGCATGAAAGGGGCTGAAGCTAGCAAAGACAGCTCAGTGCAGTGCTATAATCTATCTTTTACAACAGTTGCTAGAGAACTTTGAGTCTATATCACCACATCATTCCTGGATTTTTTTATTTTGAGAACTACCTAAAATGCACTGGCAGCAACTACAGGGATCATTGATTTTGCTAACTTACTTGAGGGCTAACTTACCTTTAGGCTACAGAATTAGACTACTAAATCACAGAGCACCAAGCTCTATACCTGCGAGTCTCTTCATCTCTCATATATCAGAATTTTCTGGTCTTGGGGTCAGAAGCTCTTGTGCAGTAATAACAATTATTTCTTCTCCTTTAGAAGAAGCCTGTGATAGGGTCCTTTCACAGTAGGCATTGTACAGATCCTTGGTAAGAGATCCTGATCCAGCAAGTTTATAATAAAAGGGTGGGATGAAAAATACTCTTTCTTGATATTTGAGATTTTTGAAGAAATGAAAAAATAAAAAGAGTCTTATTGTGAAAATGGATCTGTTTGGTTCATCATACATTGTAGTGGTTTTGAGAGTTATATTTTGATTCTTACTTTTAAATGTTCTTAATATTTTGGTTAATGATTTTTTTAAGCTCAGGTGATTTTCCAGTAAAGAATTATACAAGTTCATTGGAAAATGTCAGCATGGACTTCTCAAGCATTTAGCAATGTTTCTCCATTGTTTGTAATTTGGGACATTTACTAACATCAAAACTGTTTCCCAGTCATGTTGGAAGGCTACAAATTGCCTCTGCTTTAATACACTGAATAATAGTACCTAGGTAAGAAACTGTCACATCAAGGGCTTATCGCTACTAGCTTTTACCAAGACCATGCCTTCTTGAAAGAAGTACCTATAAACTTTTCCATGAGCCAAGCCCACGCAAAGAAGACTCAGAGCCAAAAAGTGGAATTTAGAGCAATTGGGTGATTTTCTATATCTGGCAGCACAGCTGAGGCTGAGACTGAGACTGCACAAGAGAATTTGGGGCTGTTAGTAACGAAGCACCAGTTTGAAAAATACGTGCTTTTGACGACCATAATTATTTTAAAAGCACAGTACTTGAGAATGAGCTTTATTCACAAGGGCTACCCTCTGTAATTTTAAAGCAGGACACCTAGGGTGTTCAGCGCTGTAATCTTTCCTCAATAAACACTGCTTAATATCACTGCATGCTTCAGCAGGCTGTAGAGTGACCTAGAGTTTTCAGGAAATTAAATGAGGTAGATACACTTTTTCGTAGATGCCTAGGAAAAAGACTGGTCTGTCACAGCGCTTGTGATAAGAGTGAGGTACAGCTGTTGCAGCCTGGTGAGCAGTGTCATGCAAAAAGCAAGAGGTGATGGCATAATTTAAGGTAACTGATAAAAGAAACCCTGTTACCACTTACAAGCAGTTCCAGTTTCACCCCAGCTCATCAGGGATAGAAAAATAGTTCCAGAATGCCTATGAAATTACACAGCAATAATGTGGTGGTCAGAGAGTATACCTTGCCTACAGGCATGTGTGGCATTGCCTGGGTGTGGAACAGCTCCTCAGGATGGAGCAGGTCCCAAGGAGCGCTGATGGCTGAGAAGATAATACATGAGTTATTACCTCTGACAATCTTTGTTAATCTTTCATTTAATGGTATTTGAGCAATCCCTTGAAAGACAACATATCAGTACTCTCGGACAATCCAGCTGGTCTGTACTTCAAAGAAATGTTCCTCTCCTTCCAAAACAACAGCTTTATTTACTGCACAGTGTAACCCCATACTGTTCATTGAACTTTAAAAAGTAAATTCTACTCACAATGTACATTTGCAAATATACACTACACCAGAATTTAAACAACAATCCCATAGTATTCCTTCTGCATTGTATTTAAAAGGTTCAGAAATAATTTACTCTAAATCCTTACTTTAAATGGATTTTATTTAGTGTCAAAGTAAAAATTTCTGAAGGGAGTTCAAATTTGACAAACATTTTTACTTTGAGACTATTGTCTTTTTTTTATGAAACAAAAAATATGTATTCGTTAAATAACATATAGAGATAAAACTCCAGTTCTCTGTTAATAACTGTAATGCGCTCAATTGCACCTTTGTCTAGCATTTGTGGAGGTACTGAAGAAACGTCAGAAATAATCCAGGAACTGACAAGCAGAACTTCTCTTTACACAATAATAATGGATATGTTCATGTTTATCTATCCATGTTGCATATATTAAATGTAATTTTACTCGTACATAGATATAGCTGGCATCTTCAGTGCAGGAAACTGAACACAGCATACATTTAATCAGCTTTGAAGTGTTTACATAGTCATTATCTAATCTCCTTGAACACCTCTGAAATAAGTAAAGTAATTGTACAATGGCCTAGGTTCTAAACAAGGTAGCAAATGTTAAATTAACAGCATTGAGCTAATTTGTCTGCAGTCTTTTCTAAGTTAAAAAAATCATTTAAACATTTTCCCCTTTATTTAGCTGTGGCAATTTCCTATGTATGCATATATATAGGGACACATACATTGTTTTCAAGGTATTTTATTTCAGTCCAGCTGAAAGATCTCTAATCAGTTTGAGTTCATTTGAAATAAAATGGCCAAACAGCTGAAAAACGTTTCCCACCAACTTTAAAGCATTTTGAAAACCACACTTCAAACTGAGCAGGTGCACCACTTCTTGTAGACAGTCCTGACTCAAAGGATAAGGAAACACCACTTTCCCTGTAAAGAGGGCCCTGGGCACAAATCCTTGAAAATGTTGTCCTTAACATTTATTCTAAAGTTCATTGTAGCTTCAATGTAATGCATTTACCACCATGCTTTAGTACAGTAAATGCCTTTTGGGCCATTTCATTCCATTTCACAATTGTTTTCTGGGGAAACCCTTACCTGCTACTTGATTTATGCAATACAGATGGTTGGTAAAACTTGAATTTTTATTGATGCATAGTAATATCTTTCTCAGCACCCTTAAAGAAAGTGACATAATTCTTTAAGACATAATATTACGCTTAGGAATTGCTCTAGAGGGTCATCAATCTTTTGTGAAACTCTCTCAGCACTCTGCTAGTGTTAAATAAACCATGACTAGAAATGAAATTCAAAATAGTTTGAGTGATTTCTGCAAAACGTTCTCCATTTGCCAATTATGTAGCACTCTATTTCATCCTATCAGCTATTCATTATTCTTTGCTAAAAATACAGCAATGGCAAGGGATTTTTGTGAGTTCCAGAAGAATTACAGATGACCCACTTACTGAAAACTAGGCTTTATTTTATTAAAAATTACAAAGCTGATGAACTAAGTGATGATGACGTTATTGGTTTATCACTGTTGCTTTCTTGATAAGTAAAAATATCCAAGCTCAGCTGAGCAGAGTGTTTATTCAAAACCATGTTCTAAAAGGCTGGCTGAGCCTTCTGAGCTGATCCCTAATTCATGTCCCATCCTGATGGTCCTTAGCTGGCACAAGAGTTACAAAAGGCAAAGAAAGAAGCATAATCCAAATATGTTTGCCTTAAATATTAAAAAGGCCATACCCATGTAAATGTTCCTTCTTCACACATCTCTAAAGAATGGATTTCACCTTTCTTTGCTACCATATTCATCGTCTTACTCTCCCTCTTCCTTATGCAGATTTCTCCTTTAGATTTGCCATTTTAGCTCAAATCCTGAGTTGGGACCATTAAACACATTCTGAGTTCTTCTGGGTGAAGTTATTTTTTAAGCAGCCTAGGTATTTTTATAGCTAGGGGTGTTTTGACTTGACTTTAAACCTCAAATGAACTTTCAAGTCCCACAGCATCAGCTCTGACCTAAGCATAGGGATGTCCCCCCTAAACCCCGGCTGTGCATTTCAGCAGATTTAAGGCATCAGCCTGGACCTTGAAGAGTTCTTTGCTCATAAAGCTGAATCAGGAACCTGTTTAAGGCTTCAGTATAATGTTTAACATAATAAATACAAGCAAGTCCCTAAAATAAGATAATGAGGTGTGTAGAGTGGGAAGGCAAAGGCTTGGTATTTTTCTTTGACACCCCTTTTGTGGCTCCTCAGGGCCAGATTAATAGGGAAAACTAATACTGACGTTGCACACAGTATGTTACATAGAATCATAGGATCACCGAATCATAGAATAGTTAAGGTTGGAAAGGACCTTAAGATCACCTAGTTCCAACCCCCCTGCCATGGACAGGGACACCTCCCACTAAACCATGTCACCCAAGGTCTGTCCAACCTGGCCTTCAACACTGCCAGGGATGGAGCATTCACAGCTTCCTTGGGCAACCTGTTGCAATGCCTCATCACCCTCACAGTAAAGAACTTCTTCTTTGTATCTAACCTAAACTTCCACTGTATAAGTTTGAACCCATTACCCCTTGTCCTGTCACTACATACCATCCTTATTGCCACTGAAAATAAAAAAAAATAAAATGCCTAAAAGAAGGTTATGTTTTTAAATGTCTCCATTTCAGAATTCAGAATTCCCTAAATGGTTGATGTCTCACTACTGTCCCACTGGTATGAAGAAATACCAGCTGTGACAGCGAATGCTTTCTGTAAAGAAAAGAAAAGATGGTGGGATCTTACAGAGATATGATTAGGTATTTTGCTTTGATTTCCATGCTCACTGAAAATTTTTAACCTGTCCTCCGCAATACTAAAGCACTCAAAAATTATGAAGAAAATCTAGCTTCCTAAAGTGTGTGTAATATAAGAGAGAGTAAATAAATGAAACAGCAGCAATAACCCTGGGAAGTTGCTTTAAATTATGGGAAGTAAATAGCGAAGTTTATCGCAAGTAAAACAAACTGTTTATTTTCACTTCTTATTCTAGTTTATGGCAAAACAATTCAAAGTTTATCTTGTCTGTTTTAAATAGTGATTTTCCATTAACAAGACATATACCAGAAAAAAAAATGCAAAAACATTATCTCCCTAGTTCTTATTGTTCAGGCTTTGATTCAAAGAATATGTTAATATCATAAAGTGAAAATCAGTTCAGCATTTTAGAGTAAGCCTTGGGGTAAGTGTTGGTATAGTGCAGTGCTTGTTCAGTTTATCCCATGCTGCATGACTGGAGTACTTACAGGACTCACTTGACGACACTTCTGCCTATTGTTTCAAGTAAAGTACTTGATGAAACTTACCTACACAGATCTCAGTTATGTTCTAGCTGAAGCAGCTTCGCACCAGAGTCCTTAGAAAGAAGTAAATCCGTGGCTTTGGTAGCATACATGTAGTGGAATAAGAGAATGGTCATGGATGGGACACCATGTCATGAACTTGGGTCTGGGAGGAATCATAGGGAATGAGGTCTGAGAGGCAGACCCATGGTGAAGGCAAATAAGAAAAGCTTTATGATGTAGCTTCACAGAGTTACGAAGTTTGAATATGACTAAAGATTAAAGGGATGTTGACTTGAAACCCAACAATTTCTTTTCACTTTTCTAAAAGAAGACTCCATAAAAATCATATAATGCAGGTTGGACAAATCCCAAGTTTCTGTGAACTATATTTCAGCTGAAGATGCTTGACCAGCTGTAGCAGTTTATAAAACTTATGGAGACATGAGAAGTGGATCAAAGCAGTTCACCATCTGCTACTGTAAATCAAACCTTTTATTCTAATGATTAAAGTAAATAGGGCAACTATCATGGCATCCCTAACACTTTATTGAATCAAACTATACAGCACCTTTAGAGCTGAAACTTTATTGCAATCCCAACATGTGAGATTTATGTGTCAGTCCACATGACTGGTGGGTTCTGGGAGTGATAGTATTTATTCTTACTGTGAGTGGCTGAAGGCATGCCTTATCTGTCTACAGAACAGAGAGAAATACTATAGAAGAGAAATTATAAAAAATATTCATATGCTAAAACATCTTCATTGGAGAGAAAAAGAGAATAAAATAGAAGGATTGTCCTAATTAGAAATACAAAGAATGACCAGTATATTAACCTATTATTCACAAGAGAAGATCTCCTAATTCACAGATATGATTTCTTCTCTGTTAAGAAACTAAAATGTTTATTTGTGATATTCCTTTTGAGGATAACGAGTTAAAAAACCATTCAGAATCTCCCTTTAATAGATGGCCAGTGATCTTTAAAAAGAAGTTATTGAAAAGTTTTTTGAAACTTTTTTCTTCTTCCTTCAAGTAATTTATCTACTTCACAAAAGAATACCTCTCTTCCCTCAAAGTTATCCCCTAATTAAACTAAAAGTACTGTGTCTTTTCTGGTTATGGGTGACTTTTTCCAAATTGTAAAGAAAAGAACTTGTATCATTATGTCTGTAGAGAAGCCTTTCTTTCTCTGGAGATTTACCATCAAGGAAAAGCCTGCAGAAATCATCTAACTAGATGAGTGTTCAAAGCTTGTTTGAAATACATGGGAGACAACCTGAACTCAGTGAGTTTCGTTTTAGTGCAAATGTTCTTCCTTGTTCATAATGTCTCTTATTATTTTCAGCATAGTAAAAATTTTATCGAATCATAGAATCATAGAATAGCTAGGGTTGGAAAGGACCTTAAGATCATCTAGTTCCAGCCCCCCTGCCATGGACAGGGACACCTTCCACTAAACCATGTCACCCAAGGTCTGTCCAGCCTGGCCTTCAACACTGCCAGGGATGGAGCATTCACAACTTCCTTGGGCAACGCATTCCAGTACCTCACCACCCTTACAGTAAAGAATTTCTTCCTTATATCCAATCTAAACTTCCCCTGTTCAAGTTTTAACACATTACCCCTTGTTCTGTCACTACAGTCCCTAATGAACAGTCCGTCCCCAGCATCCTTATAAGCCCCCTTCAGATACTGGAAGGCTGCTCTGAGGTCTACACGCAGCCTTCTCTTCTGCAGGCTGAACAGCTCCAACTTTCTCAGCCTGTCTTCATATGGGAGGTGCTCCAGTCCCCTGATCATCCCTGTGGCTTTCCTCTGGACTTGTTCCAACAGTTCCATGTCCTTTTTATGTTGAGGACACCAGAAATGCACACAATACTCCAAGTGA